>CAFUXE010001256.1:50396-62508 GCA_903364295.1 Serranus cabrilla
GTGTGTGTGTGTGTGTGTAGGATGGAGCAGGAGCACAGACAACAGGAGCAGCAGTCGGTCCCACAGGAGCCAATTAAAAAGTCTGAGAGGTACTGGTCCAACCTGGATTTTGGACATTTCCCGAGCTGGGACATTTGTTCGTTTTGAGTACCAACTTTGTCAAAGTTCTCAGTGTAATGTTGTTTTTCTCCTCATTTTCAGGCCAAAGTCGATGATTGTTGATCAAGGATTATGAGGAGGACAGATGAAGGTAACATCCACAGCTGCTGTAATTCTTTGAGCCCTGATGTGTGAAACAGATTTACCACATCTGCCATAACATCATCATACAAATGACTGAAGAGTGGCCAGTAATTACACATGTCAGTGTACTGGATCGTAGTTAAATATTAATACTGGCAAAAGTCTCCGCTTGTCTCAGCCACCGGACGAGTGTGTGGAGCTCTGTGCTCTGCAGCAGGGAGGGACACAGTTCATCTTCATGTACTGTCCACGCTGCAGTGACAAACTGACATTTAACAAAACTTCCCTTCAACTGGAAGATGACAATTGCAATACATAAACGTTACGGTCCTGAGATTTAGGCAACAAAACTACTTCTCTAAGGTTAAAAAGTACATGTTTAGGCGTTATAAAAGATAGTTGCATCACAATAACATAAGTTATTAGCCTGTTTCATAGCAAGTCTTAGGACATTCATGACAGCATATTATTGGTGCCTATTCACATTGCAACCCGGCATTGTCGAGCAAAGTGGGATGAGCAGAAATGTCACAGAGGCATGAATATCGCAGCCTTAAACGGCAGTCTGAAAGTGGCTATTATTTACTTTTGTTCCCCTCCCACCCACTCTAAGGGCTCCTTTTAATGGTTTAAATCCATTTCCTCACTCCCCCCTTGCTATCCCACTCCATAATGTTCATCATCTCATAATTTATAATTACTACGGCCACTAGAGGGCGTCAGTAACTACAAACTTAAACACTGTGCATGCACATTTCTTTGAATTACAACTTTAAATTTCATCATAATACAAATGCAGCAAAATATTTTTTGTTGTCACATCATGCTTTCTTCATCCATTCCTGTTTTTACGCAGTGTGACGGACGTATGGAGCATGAACCTTTCGACTGACACCCGTGTGACACCAGTGGGCCCAACAAGTCTTCATATGCTTCCTTTTTTCACCAACGTTAAACTGACAATCTGTGCCATCAAGGCCAAGACCGATCCATCTCATCAAGAGGGTTTCACATCACACGCAACTACACATACACATGTAGGAAGGAGGTCGGCGCTCTGCTACAGGAAGTGTTTCTTCAAAGAAACTACTATTGGGTTCATCGATTCATTAACCTGCTGTGTGGTCGGACCTGTTGTATAGCTCAAACTGTGATATTATGGAGGACAAGGACATTGGCAGAAATTCACGCTCTTATAACGCAGCAAAAATTAACTGGAACACGAGGAAAACATTCGACTTTGGAAATGTTAGATGAAACAATTTCCAACCGTTAATGCTCCTGCTGTGACTTCATTTGAAGGATATACAATTCTTCTTTTTGTTATTAGTAAAACAAATACACTAAATTAACTGGAAAATAGGTCAAATATGCACCAAAAATTCTAAATAAAAAATCGGATTGGAGATAAATTTTTGCCTGACACTAGTGACGTGTACATACTGAAAGATTCAACACCAGAGAGGTCTGACAGCAACATTATTGACATTACAGTTGCTGATCCTGGGTCAGTAGTGACCACAAGACCAAACACACATTTATATTCATTCTGATTTGTGTGGATATAGTGTGTGTTAGTTGTAAATAATACATCGGATGCCTTCATCTTTATTTTTGCCTCATACCTGCTGTCTCATAAAGGCCTTTTCAAGCTCTCTCCTGTCTGTACTGACATTTTGAAAATGTCCAAATGAACGGTTCATTAGCAAAAACAGATAAGGCCACTTTATTTATTTTTTATGCAAGCAAGGCAATGTAAGTTTAACTGGTGTTGGTTTGTTTTGATGATTTTTTTTTAAATTATTCATAAATCCTGTTTTCCTTTTCACTGTGCACTCAAAGTTCTATCACCTAAACTGTTGTTTTATTTATTTTAAGAGCAGCTTTTATCTGTTTTTGCAAACGAACTCTTCCAGGATCCTAACATCTGTACTGTACCTTGTGTTCATAATGTGCCTCAGTCGTCTTGTGCATAAAAAAAAAAGCAGGAACATGATCAATATTTGCATTTTATGGACTGGAAATCCCATATGAGAACATCTTTAAGAGTCATACATGTGTTGTAAAATACAATGCTTGTTTATTTTGTAGTTGTGGCCACACACATAGATACCATACATTTATAAACAGGCTTTATATTAATATTTAGACAATGTATTCCTCATAATTCATAATTCATTCAACTGTATGTCATGTGTAAGACAAATCCAATACTAACGCACCATATTAGAAAATCTGCAGTAATTCTGTATGAAATCTGTATCAAAGTGGCCTCAATTAGGACAAAATACACAAACATTGCACATATAAAATAAATAAATTGTACATATCTATGATGCTTATTGATCAGTTTCATATGGGAACATTTCTGTAAAATCTGTTGTAGTTTCAGTTTATGCAGCTTATGTGGAGATTTAGTTTGTGATTTCAAAAGTTTAATTCATTTCAGCAGATCAATGTTCCCTCGTGTTATTTACTGTGGATGTTTCTGCATTCTCATATTTAACTGAATTTCTTACGGCGTTATAGATTAGTTTTCTGGGGTTACACTGATTTTCTCTCACGTCTTCCATCTGTTCAGCTCATTGTAGCAGGAGGGCAGAGGAGAAAGAATGTTTATTTTTGTAAAGAACTGCATATTGCCTGTATGCCTTTTTTTTGTTTTTGCACTATGTGATTCGGTCTTGTTTAGAAGGAGAAAAGTTACTCTAAAGTATATTCTGTATTTGTTGTAGCATCGCTGATCTCATGCAGTTGTGTAGCTGTTAGTCAGGCATGATTAGGATTATGCTTAATGGTTCATAAAATAGGACTCATGAAATGTTTGTTTCTAAAGTGCCGTTTCACTTCTGTTCCTTTCTGGTGCAGGAATTTTAAAGAAAGGGTTGAACTTTTCAACTATTTCCTGTCCCTTTCAGCACCAAACCTGCTGTAGCTCAATTTTTTTCTTTCTTTTTTTTTTGCTGTACTGAGTGCCTGTTTTTTAACCAAGACATCTAGAAACGGTTAAAGAATGTAAAGTGTAGCCTTTCCATTTGTAGTTATTGTAGTTTATAAGTTTATTACATCAAGTCACACCCAAGGTTTGCATAGAAATGGCTGATGTGACCTTTCCAAAAATCAAAATGTTAATTTTGACTCTAAAAGCACAATATTTATATTATTATGAATTATTTGCCGACCATTTTTCTGCTGTAAAATTTTGCTCAGATTTAAATGGGAAATATATCATTCATCAGTTCTGCCTTGTACATATAACTGAATAAACTGTTCCTCTCAAAACCTGTTATGTTTCATGTTTTCATACTTTACAGACAAACATACACTTGAGATGACTGCCTTGGCGGAGGTTATTATTATTATTATTATTATTATTATTATTATGTCTGGACAGGACAGTGATCAGATTTGACTCCTGATAAATGACTTGGTCTTTTCTTAGATAAGGTGAGTCCTGTGATGACACCGTAACCATAAGTTAATCACATGAGTCACCCTTCACACCCTTCTCCCTTACACCCTAATACTGACAGAGGGAGACCCCGGCTGTTGACCTCTGACCCTTAGCGGCTGTGACAGGATTCATATTGCACATGGACACACAAATAGAAATGAATGTCACGCACGACAGAGCGAGGCACTTCACAGAAGGTGATCTACCTCGAGGTGGTGAGGTATATAACTCTTTGTTACAGGCATTCTGCACATTGCTGTGGCTCACATCTGAACCCATGACTTATGACCTAATTAGGCAGTTTCCCTTTAAATTTAGCCACCTGCCCGCTCACACGTACCACACACTCCTGACACACCTTATGTAACACAAAAAGGTTTATCTTGGATGTGAGTAGGCCTTTATTTACAAAAAGTTTGCTTTGTCAGTATGAAGTTATAAAGGTGGACTGACTTGAAATCTTGTTCAGTTTCATCAACCTGTGTTAAGATATTGCAGTCGAGGTTATATTTTTTCTGTACTTTGATTTATAACATGTGGTGGGTTTCTTTCTGCATCTCTAAAATTATAAGACATAAGAGGCTGTACTTTCATTTTAGCTTTACAACGAAACTTTGCGTGATAGCTCTTAGAGAGGCCAGCATCAACAAAGAACAGTAATAATAATAATAATAATAATAATAATAATAATAATAATAATAACGCAGCAAAAGAATATAAAAAGATGTATAATATATAATGTCCAAGATAGAAATACACAATAAATAAATAAATAAAAGTAAAACGTGTGTAGCTGTATTAGTGTGATATCAAAAAGGAATCTAATCTCTACATTAACTTGTAGTCAATTTTATTCTACTCAATTGTAAGTAATATACTCAAGTACAATTTTGAGGTATTTGTATATTACTTTCATGGTACCAAAAACTTTTGTTTAATTTTTCATTTGATTTATTGATTTAACTTTTTTTAATAGAAAGTTTGTTTCATTGAATGAATTTCAATGATTGGCTTAAATATCATCTGGCAGTAGAAGTAGTAGAAAACAGGTGTTAAATTGATGCATTAATGGGACACCATCAATGGTAGTTTTCCACAGTAAGTCTGCAGGTCAGGTGAATGGAATAGTACAAGCTGCTGATCTGTGATGGACAGGAGCAGCTGCTGGGAAATATGTTAATGAGCACAAGTTCCCGGGCTGTGATTGGCTGGCAGCAGAAGCTCTGTGTGCTCGGATTGGCTGCCGCCAAGAGGCACGTAGCAGGCTGAAAAGGGCACGAGCACGTCTAATCACGAGAACGCCCCATGCCTGCGTGAATGATGACGCACAGGGACGCTCGCTGGATATAAATTGCAGAGCCTCACGAGCAGAGTCAATGGAGCACTAGACAGAAACGCCAACAAGGCTACTACAACTGAAAGTTACAACTTTTTGAAGTGTTTATTTTGTTGGATTTTCATCCTCGACTTTAGTAAAAAATTCCACTTGAGTGTTTCTTCAGCTGACGTTGAGCAGGACTGTCAAGAAGACACGAAAAGATGAAATACATTATAGGAATTGGCGGGTAAGTTTTTAAATTTTAAATCAAACGTCTTGTTATAAACCGACATTTTGAACGTAAAGTTACATTTATTTATGCCTAAAATATTGTAATGTCATCTACAAATTGACTGATAGTTAAACGGAGGCACGAAGTTTATATGTGACTAAAATTATCTTGTGTAGAGTTATATTATTATTGCTGGAGGTATCTTAAATGAAGCTCAAGACTATATTTAGTTTTTCATATTATATATGCTGACTAACGCTAGCTTCTGGTTGATAGACATTATCCTCTTGGCCACATGTTTTATCGGCTGCCCGCCAGAAAGTGGTGCAGTTAAACCAGTTTAAAGACACGTCCGGTGTGGCTGGTTTGTTGTCATAAATCGAGCGGGACATTTGAAAATTCACCGCCAGACTCCGTTCAAAAGTGGAGGGAGATTTACCTTCAGTATTCTCCCTAATGTAGAGCAGTTTAATGTTATGTTTATCTCTTATATATACACCTTTGTACAAGGAAATTACACTGTCCCATTACACGTTATTTCAGCTATTTTATGAAAACAGGATGTTGTGTTTATTTGGCACTATTTGTTTACTAAAGCAGTGCTTCTTTGAATTACACACACCTTTTTAATAACAATAACTGTGGTCAAGGCAAATGTTGCTTTCTGTCCTGTGTAGCAAATGTACTACACTTGATAAGTAATGATAAAATGTAAACAAGGGTACCATGTGTTTAGGGGGGAAATTACATGGCTGCTTTTTTCCTAATCAAAATAATAGGAAAAAAAATCGTTTATAGAATAATAAAAAAATAGGTTTCAAAAAGAAGCTGGCAACAAGTAGTTATTTAAAAAATTACTTTGTCTTTTGTTTACAGCGTCACTAATGGTGGGAAAACCACCCTGACAAATAAGTTGATCAAGACGTTGCCCAACTGCTGTGTTGTGCACCAAGATGACTTTTTCAAGGTGAGTTTTAGCAAATGGATATAAGAGTGTGTTGTTGCTGGCCTACTTTTTCCTTCATTAACTCTGCATGTTTGCATGTAACGTAAAGTAGCGGGCGAGCGCCTTGATGTCTGTGTAGCATAGTTTCTTTACCTGGATTAACTTCTTTAGTCTTTATTTTCCTCCCTAGTTTCCTTTAAATGTCTTCATATTCCTGTGGTAGTCATATATAACACCTTAAATAAATCAACTTTGCCTTTTTTTTATCTTTTCTAACATGTCCAGATGCATCTATTCTCTGCTTCATCCCCATTAACATTTTCATATTATTTGGCGTTTAGCATTTCCCTCTTTTCCTTAAAGCTTTGTAATTTAGCAAATAACTTGCTTTTTTTAATTAATGTCCATTTACTATACATCTTTTCCATGTTCCTCTGTGTGTCTGTGTACTTGGTTAGCCTTGGTACTCTGGCATGTGAGTGGGGTCTGCAAGTGTTCAGAGCTGTGAGGTTGCAGCAATGTTTTATTGGTGACTGTTATTTCAGAAACCTGATCAGATAGAAGTCGGGGAGGACGGCTTTAGACAATGGGATGGTAAGACTTCACTGAAGACTGCCAATGACTCATTGTTTACCCAGTAACGTCACATACTCCCACTCTCCCACATGCACAACACCATTAGCTGATAGTAACCTCCAGTAACTTGGAGCAAAAATGCAAAACACATTTCCAATTTTTTATATTCTTCACTAATGCCTATTTTAAATTATTATCTATCCTTTCCATTGTCCTTCTCTTCTGTCATTCCTGCTCTATAGTGATCACAGCTCTGGATATGGAGGCCATGACCAACACAGTGAAAGGATGGATGGAGAACCCGGTCAAGTTCGCCCGCTCCCACGGCGTCACTCTGTCTCCTCCGTCTGATGTGGCAGACGTGGACGACCAGATTCACATTCTGATCGTGGAGGGCTTTCTGCTCTACAACTTTGCGTAAGTAAATTTTTATTCACTTACTTTAACTCTTTGAGGAGATTCTCGCATAGGGGTCCCTGTCTTGGATGCACAGTCCTGAGTGGCTGGTCTGTAAAAGATATGCAGTAAATAACAAGGTTTAATAAAAGGAAATATGGTTGTTTTATAGTTTATTTTAGGACTGGGCCACGAATAAAATGTTATTTCCAATTACGATTTGGGTTTCAAACAATCATGAACAACTACATCCACTATTTACTTGTGTGTATTATTTTTAGAATTAAATATATTTAATAGTTTTGGGTAGGTTGTGGAAGTGCACTAATGTTACAGCATTTATTCCCTTTTTTTATTTTTTACAGATTTTTATTGAGTTTTTACCATTAGTAAGAACACTTAACAACAGGGTGCCCTTACATTATCAGCAATAACAAAGCATTAAAATAAAAAAAATATTTAGTTATAATAATCCATTTCTTTTAAACGCCATCTATGGATCATTTATTTTTATTTTTATTTATTATTATTATTATTGTACCTTATTTCAGAACAAGGGAAAATGAGCCTGATGCAAGAACATTTTCTTTTTCCTATCTTAACTTTCAACTTCTGCACATGACTTGTAAATTGTCTTTGTGCCTGAAATTGGTGAATTGTTACATCACCAGGAGAGGCCACCTCAGAGTAAATCTGTTCGTCTGAGGCCCAGTGTTCTTTCTTTCTTTCTCACAGGAAGACAGGACGTGCTCTGTTATTTCTGTAGTGTCACACGGTTCATTTGCATGCTTACCATCAGGGCGCATGCAGGTCCTGCAGTTAGAGATAAGGGCTTCAGCAGGAGGAGGCTCTCTGGGTCGTCCTTAAAGCTGCCTGCTGGGTGGTCGCTACTCGTTAGCAATGAAATGTTCAGCACGCTGCAGAGATGTAGATAAGACGGTGTCAGCAGGTGCATGACTGTGCTCCTTTTCTCTGGTGTGGTTGAAGACAGAGTGTCCTCATCAGTGTTCATCTCTCCTGCAGGCCCATGCTGGACGTTTTTGACAAGAGCTATTACATCACGATTCCCTATGAGGAGTGCAAGAGAAGGAGAAGGTGAGCCGGCACAAAACTTTAAGTATTGCTATTGACTGCAACTGCTACATAGTCACATTTACTCTTTTGTGATCTAAAGTCGAGTTTACATCAACACATTTTTCTGCACATTTTGAAGCATGAGAAAAACTTGATACAAGCACCAAAATTTGATAAAAACATTTTTAAATGTGCTCAAAAGTTTTTACACTCTTGAGTTGGTTTTTGTCTTTTTTGAAAAATAGTTATTGTGCTCTGCTGGTCAAGACGAGCTGACATGAAAGAATAATTAGAAGTTGCAATAAATTAAACTTCCATCTTCTGACCAAAGTTCATTTATGCAGCTTTGTTTATTCACTCTAAACTAGTTGGTGCAAACGTCCCTAATTCACCTCATATTTAATGGAAACCCGTTTAAAGACTTCAGCTGTTTTCCTTCATCCCCTCATGGTCCGTTCATGTTTCCTAACCGTGTGCTCTTGTTTTCAGTACGAGACAGTACACCGTCCCCGACCCCCCCGGCCTGTTCGATGGCCACGTGTGGCCGATGTACCAGAAGCACAGAAGAGAAATGGAGAACAGCGGCTTGAATATTGGTATGCTGCTGCTGCTGCTGCTGATGGTTTTGTCTTTTTCTAATATTTGCTAAAGCTTTGGGAAATTTTGTTCAACAGTTTTTGTTAGTTTAGATAGTTTTCAAACCTCTTATTAACTGGTCAGCTGTTCGTGTGTTGCAGAGTACCTGGATGGTTTGAAGTCCAAAGAGGAGATCTACACTCGGGTGTACGAGAGCATTCAGAACAATCTGCTCAATCGTTTATAGGTAAGACGGCTGAGACAGTTTGTCACTGTTTCCAGTTTAACTAGAATTACTAGTTTACTTAGTTTAATGTACAAACCCTGTTGGTATAAAGCTTCTAACATGATACGTTTCTGTCTTGCAGCAGGAAGACTCGTCTCCATCCCTGTACAGAAGTTGTAAATAGTCCCATGGAATCTTTTTTATGAAGTTTTTTCTAATTTAATTGTTTGTGAATGAAACAAAGCAATGTTAACTTATCATTGTCTTTCTTTCTTTTTTTGTCATCTTCAGATGATCAATGTGTTTTTTTTCTAGTTTTGAAAGTGATTGTTGAAGCAGCATTACTCTGTTACTGATATGTTAAAGCACTGACTTGTACTGGACCATTTGTCACATTCTCCTGCTAATAAATACGTTAGCTGCTGTTGATGAACAGTGCACCAAGAACCCCTGTGTCTTTTCATCTCTTTACAGAAATGAAGTTTTGTATATGGTATAATCATCTATATTTGGGTTTTACCATTTAAAGGGCTTCCTGTTTGGTTTGTCTTACAAAATAATGCATTAAACATCAATAAATGCAAACTAAAAACAGCAGTGTGGACACTAGCAATAGTGCACCAGCCAAGAAAAACAGAGACTCTGATGGCTTACAGTGAAAACTTTATGCATTAACTTGTACAAGGAGAATTAATCATTTCATCACACATAAAGGACCGCAGTCCATCATTTCTCAGGACCTTTCCCAAGCAGTGTATTTAATGCAAAAGCAAACATTGAATTCTTCAGTTTAACTGGAATAAAGGTTGATTTGTAATATGCTCCATAATATAATTAACTCCAGAATTCTACCACAATCCTCACTCATGCAATTTTGATATTAGTCATTTTATTTTCCTCAAATAGGCACATTTTTAAACATGAAACTTTGTATTTTCCTTTAATTTGTCACCCTTCCATTAATATGCAAATTGCAATTATTCGTATTAAATGTTTATTGAGGTATACTCATGAAAATATAATGTACAGTGAACAGTACACAAAACATGCACACCTCTGCATCCTAACCACTGGTCAACAAACTAAGAGTACAAATAATTAAAGTAATAATAGCAATAACAACGCTACTAGTTACAAATCTGAAGAATACCAATAAGGATTGATGAAGGTAAAATAAACAAACCTAGATCTCTGAGAAATAAAAGCATAATAAAGGGCTTTACAGTGATTCTACTGACTTATTGTGCACAATAAGTAAGCTGTATGAAGTTTATATGTAATTTATCACAGCTGTAACGTGCCAGAAATGCTTGAAAAGTTCTTGAACTTTACTTTGGAAAAGACCCTAAACAAAGAAAACAGCTTCAGAGCGGCACAAGCTGAAACTGTTGGGATGTCGAGGAAGAAAGTGGGCCACTCTGGATCTCACGTGGCTGAGTTTCAGCTGGACTTAGTAAACATGACCTAACTGGCACGAAATCTAATAACATTAATGTGATTATCTGAATACCTGAATCACACCTGTATAAACAATCTGGATGATCTACATCCAGGTTGAGCCAATTTCACTGACATCTATTTTAGAAAGAGGAATAGCTCTGCTCTATTTCTGTCCTCCTGTCACTGAAAGTAGATGCCTGAGTAGGTCATAGACTAACCACAAGATTTAGGTTATTAGCACCAGATTCACAGCACATGAGGGCCGAGGCACGTGTCGACATCACCTATGTATCCACACGTATAAATAGGCCGGAATAATTTCTCATTTCCCCTGAGCGAATACTTTATCCTGTCACTGAGTCAGTGTGAACAGCTCATCATGCCGCAGCTAAATAAAGGACGGGTCAGGTAGGAGCATGTGTTCTGTTTCCAAAGTACATTAATGTTTCTTTCATCAGAGGAACAAAGGATCATTTGGAGCAGGGAGGCACCAGTCAGATCTGATATCAGTGATTGTTTAATGAAGTGTTTGCCTCTCTGTGTGTAAGTGACAGGGATCCTTTTTATGTCTCACCTAAACGTTACTTTCCTAATGTTTTTAAAAACAAAATAAAACCTTTTTAATGCAGCAACAAATTGGTCAAAACTTAAACAGGATTTTAAAACCCAGTGTATGATGTATAACCCCAATTCCAAAAGGCTGAAAAAGTTGGGAGTTTTTCTAAAACTTTAATTAAACAGAAGGGGATAATTTGCAATACCTATAGACATATTCTTTCTATACAAACAGAGTCAATGTAGAAGCATGCCGGTTGTGAAAAACGACCTCCAATAAGAACAATGTGATACAAAGAAAACTAGCGAGAAAAAATGATTACATTCTTCATTTTACTGTTCAAATACTGTCTCGATATTATAACAACTTCTCACTTGGAGATAGGAAAGTATAAAAAATGTATATGTAAATTGATAAAATAATAATGTAATGTTTATGTATAAAGAATAAGACTTTTATCAGCACCCTTTTGGTTTTGGCAGCCCACCACACAACATGCATTTGTGGAATGCAACTATGTACATTTACTAAAGTACAATTTTGAGGTACTTGTACTTTACTTGAGTATTTCCACATATGTAACTTTGTACTTCTACTCCACTACATTTTAATGGCAAATATTGTACTTTTTACTCCACTACATTTAAGTAAACGGTCTGAAGTAGTTGCGATGGTTTGGCCCCGTTGTCACCGACCCTCGCTTCAGATATCTGATTTGATCTGATCTGATTTTGGTGTCTGTTCATCCCATATAATGTCAAAATAAGTCAGACAGTAGAAATAATTTGGGTGATTTTCTTGGTTGTAAAGCAGCAGAGAGCCTGTGAGTAAAAGCAGAGCCTGTAACCTCTAACCTGCAACCATTCATTTTTTCAACACCTGTTGCAATAACAACCTTTGAGTTGATCGGTAGCTGCAGGTACGTGTGATCTGTCAGGTGTTTGTCTTGGTGATTAACGTGCTGCAGCAGGAAGAAGTGGAGATGAGCAAAGTGTCCTGGACTGAAGCGCTAAAAATGAAAACAGTATGTGTGTCAGAGCACACACACATACACATACACACATACACACACACA
>CAFUXE010001256.1:62607-75930 GCA_903364295.1 Serranus cabrilla
ACACACACAGTGAGAGTAAAACAGTGGCTACTTTATCCAAAGCTGCTTTACAGTGAAAACAAATCCAGTCTAGACATTTTCCTGCACAAACCTGACCTGATTACTCACAGCGGCGTGAATCATGTGACTGATCCATCAGCATCGTGGGCCTGTCTAAAGCCAGTAACATCAGACTGATGGAGGCTATTTTCTGTTTTTATGATCAAAGATGTCGGCGTGTTTGCATATGTACGCACATACAGAACATGGTGTGAGTGTGTGTGTGTGTGTCAGGAGATTTACCATACTTGCTTCTAAATCTCTTTAATGTGTTTTTGGAATAGGGGGCTATTAAATTAGTAAATATATCCTTTGTTTGGATTCCCAAACCTTTTCTCAACGTGCGTCATGGGACGCTGAGGTTTATTACCTACATGGAAAAACTCTCGCTCAGTGTTGTAGCACGTAAGCTCAACTTTACTGTCTGCATGTTTACATTGAGACCCAGAGGTGGAAGCTGCTGAGTTTAAGTTTAAATTCTGCACTGTATTTTTACTTCAGTGAGAGTATGAATGCAGGATTTCTACTCACAACAGAATATTTTTACATTGTTGTATTGAGAATTTAACTTAAAGCAACTATAAGAAACTTTCATGTTTGTTGAGTTTGGCGCCCCCCCCCATGGACAAACGCGGTAGTGTTTCCATGAGCGCCTTGTTTCACAAAGCACACGGCTGTTTGCAGGATGCATCGTGATGAGGTCATGTGTCTTTGTGACTATGCAAGATTTATAACTAAACATCATGACGATGAGACTAATAAAGATTGTTTTAGATCCAACTTTAATTCATATATTGATGTTAAACCACATTTATCTCCATGTATTAAACAATCGACCAAGAACCTGCATCTTTAACCTCCAGAGCGACGTTAATGGAAACTGAAGCCGCTGTTCATTGATGGTGTCGGATCACATACGTTGGACGTTAGCGACAGGAGAGCTGGCGGTTTTAAATCATGCGTGTCAACGAGTTAGAGACGGAGGAGTGTCACTGACTGAGAGATCTGAAGTGCTTACACGGTGAGAGACCACCCGACATGCTGGAGGAATGACACCCATCCGGTTACAGCCTGTCTGAGCCAACTAGGACCTGGACCCTGCGACCATGTCGCACACACACACACACACACTCCCGCGCTCCTGTTTCTCACACTCACTCAAGGATTTATACCCGCACAGACTGCTGAAAGCCTCTGAGTGCTGGCCAGGGTGTGTGGGTATATTTAGACGGGGGTTCTTGTCGTGTTGTACAGGAGCAGATACAGGAGGTTTCATACGCTCTGACCTCCTCTAATCCCCAGAGTGCTGGACGCCTTCGTCACCGTGCACTCGGGACTGGCACAACGCCGCCAGCTACCAATCTGTCCACACGTCCAGGTGGAAGAATAGTTGTACCAGAGGATGAGCGAGACAAAATAAAGGCAAAGGTGAGAGCCTCTCACCTACTTCTGGCTTATCAACAACATCACCATCATAAATGTGAGGAACTACGTTTTTGCAGCATTATACTTTTTCTTAATTTCATCTCAGAGGCAAATATCATACTTATTACTCCAAAACATTTTGAATTTTTGCAATAAACTCTTCCTTTTTTCTTTTTTTTTTACATAGTTTCTCAAAGTGCACTCCAGTGGTGGCCCACTGGATCACCAAACATTTCATGCAGCCCACCGAACATGACATGAAATGCATGCTTTACATATTAATATTTCCTTTTCTGTGCTTTCACTTCCAGATTGCTTACATTTAATAGACTTCTCTGCAACTGCCTCAAACCCCTTAAAAGCATCTCTCAAGTTACAAGTTGCTGCATGCCAACTCTGCGGCCCTCAATCATACAACTGGCACTCTGTCATCACAACTTTGAGCAACCATGCTTCATGCAAATTCTCCTACTTCATAAACAAAATAAACTGTATGAAAACTCTCTCAGATCAGCTGGAAAATGCATCAGGCTGAAAACCGAGATGTTCTTCTGACACCATGAGAAGACGACATTTTAGAGACACATGCTTTTCACAGGTCAGTGATGCCAAAATATATGATGATCTTACAGAATATGATGCACTGCTGTTGATTAAACTACTCGACAGTATTTAAAGGAATAGAAATGAGCAGAAACTTAAACATCTGCAGCAGTAAAATGCAACATAATATTAATCCAGAAAACATCATAAATATATATGATACTAAAACAGGGAACATTTTACTGCACAGTGAGTAGTTTCATTTATGATACTTTAAGTTACTTTTGCTGAAGTAAGGTTTGAATACAGGGTTTATTTTTTGAATGCAGAGTATTTTTACTGAAGTAAAGGATCTGAATACTTCTTCCTCATCACTGCCTGAACTAACTGTGACTGTCCTCTGGTGGATGCAGGTTTTTATGTTTTTGTCTCTTATATACACATTATGCAGGATTCCTTGAGGGCCTAGAAAGTCTTTGAAGGTTTGCAGGTTTCAGAAGAATAAAATATTGTGTTGTGTTTTTAAAAAGTGAATAAACTTCTATGGAAGTATTTGATTTCTTCCCCAGGGAGTCTCAGTCTCTTGAACATCTCTCTGTTTCACAGAACCAACTCTGTGACGGCTTTTTCACCTTTTTCTTTAATTTCTTATCAATATAATTTCCCACTCAAAAAACATGTCAATGAGTCTTATTTGTAGTCTGGAATACCTCGTTTAGCCTGCTGTCCCCGTGAACCGGCCCCGGATAAGTGGATAAAAAGGATGCATGGATGGATTTTAATATATGGAAGAAGTCATGTCCTCTACAATGATTAAGGACTATAAATATCTTTTATCTAAAGTGCGTCCCAGGCTGCAGCTCAAGCTAAGAGAGCTGCTTTGGGAGATAAGACGGCGATCTGCTTCTTAAATACAAACTTAAGAACTTCAATAAGTTCGCACAAGTTTAAAGTTTGTTAGATTCATGAATACAAGTTCATGAGTCCCACAGCAGGAGGTTCATCTGGATCCCAAGTTTCAAAGCAGTCACTCGTTGCTTCCTTTTTCATATCTGTCTTTTATTTATTCACATTCAAAGCTGAAGAAATGGGTGTGGCGTCCCACAGAAGTCACTAGACTTTGATAAAAAACAGTTCAAGTTTTTGTAATGGAAAGAATCACTTTCTCCCTGAAGCCTCAAGTAAATACTTTTAGGAAATATGGCACAAATGTAAAGTGTATATTACCCCAAAACAAAACGCCCTTCTTTTGGTTAAATCTTTTTCCATATATATGCAAGTTTAGTATTACATTTTTATGGGTATGACTGCAAGTCTAGATGCCTATTTGTTCTTCTTAAATTAAACTGTAAAAAGCTGAATAAAAATAAAGAATAAGAAAAGTAGTTCACAGTTCAAACAGAGTCACCACATGCTGCCTTTCAGTTGAGTGAGAGTCCGCTGCCACCATGTGGTGGAAAGGTCGACTTGGACTCAGTGAGCAGATTCAACAGGCAGCTAAAGACAAACTCTCATTTACTCAAGTTCGGTTCTTTACTGCAGTTTGAGTTTCTTTACTTATTTTTCCATTTTATGCAACTTAATACTTCTTACCACTTATTTTATAACATTAGTCACTTTGCAGATTCTAAATACTAACTATATAAATCATGATTTATTATTATAGGAACAGTGATTCACAAAGTCAGGGAACCAGGGGCTCTCGTGATATTTATTAATTTATTTACAGAGGGCTTCATATCTTCATCACGAATTATGAATTTTGAAATTATAATATTTTATAGATTATGCTCTAATCTCACAACTCTCCTGCAAAATGTCACTCGAGGAGACAATAACGAATAGAAAGAGATGCAAACCAGCTGAAAAGAGATGAAACAGATGCAAAGAGACTCACAATAACTGTGAAAGGTGGCGAAACAACCACAAAGAGACACAGAACAACAACAGAAAATGGCAAAACAATGGTGGCCTCTTGCATGTCTGTGCTCAGGGGCCCACTGGCTCTTAATCCGCACATGGCCAAACCAGCATGAAGCCCCTCAGCAGGTTTCAGTGGTCAAATGGTTAAACTGAGACATGAGTGTCCCTCTTTGGGTGGATAAAGGCATTTTTTTCAGGGAGTAAGTCACTTTACAAACATTTGAAGACGTCTCAACCCAAACTCTCCGCGGTGATGCTGTGCGCAACTGCGTGACGGAGTGGAGTGTGTTCAAAACACCACCCCGTGTCAAACTCAAATGTTGGTCGTTAATGTCTCAGTGTTGGAGCTCTTCACATAGAGACACCATCACACTGAGCCATGGAGAACTTTGTGCTTCTATCACTTTGCCTCTTAGCTGCTTTAGTGTGTTTTGGTACCGGTCAGCACCATTTACGCACAGGTGTGGGCCCGTGGAGACACCGGATCCAGTGGGAGAATAACGGCCAGGTGTACAGTTTGCTGAGCACGGGGACTCAGTATCGCTCCCCTGCGCACGGCAGAAGACGCACTCAGATGTTGTTGACAACTAAAAACAGTTTTAACCGGCTTCAGCCTCCTGTTGCGCACAGCAGATCCAGCAGAACCAGACACGGAGAGCTCCAGGACGCAGCCGGGGGGCACTCTCGACAAAACGACATCAGTCACATGGACGCGTCGGTTCTTGGTGTGGATGCGGGTCAGTATTTACTCGCCGCGGGACGACCCGGGACACGCAGTCAGTCCCCACAGCGCGGAGACCCCGAGTCCGTGGGACACCGCTCACAGCACGCAGCGTCCAACAGCAGCGCGGCAGCTTTCACGTCCATCCAGGAGTTCTCCGGCAACGGAGTCCCACGAGGAGGCCGGAGTACACCTGGAGAAGGCGCACAGCAGGCCACTGCGCCTCCAGGTAGATCAGCGGACTTTACGCACAGCCGGGGCGGCAGAATAAGCTTTGAATCAACTGCCGGGTCACCTGCCGCACCTGGATGGGCCACCATGGCGGAGGACAGCGGGACTGCTCGTCGCTCCCCGCAGCAAACCAGTTTAGGAGACGCTCGCGGCGCGCAGAGAGCGCAGGCGCTGAGCAGGATCACCCCGGAGTCCAACGTGTCTCCCACAGCGCTGTCCAGTAACGCTGTAGAAATACACTTTCCTCGTCCAAGGCCGGAGACAACAAGGACTCCGGATATGGGTGACCCACGGGATCCGCACAGTATTAATCACAGGAACTCTGTTTTCTATGATGTTTACCCACCAGACCGCAGGAACAGGGTCAGTGCGCGCCCTGCACCCGGACCCGGCTACGGCACCAGACTCTTCC
This sequence comes from Serranus cabrilla, assembly GCA_903364295.1. NCBI lineage: Eukaryota > Metazoa > Chordata > Actinopteri > Perciformes > Serranidae > Serranus > Serranus cabrilla. Next base: position 67,902 of record CAFUXE010001256.1, read on the forward strand.
ATAACGGTGAGGCCAAAGTTTAGGAAAAATACATAAATAAAAAGCCCGAAGGACGCAGTCTGAACGTAATTAAACAAAAAAAGGACATTGCTTCATATTGATAACAGCCTGAAATCCAAGTCTAAATAATAAACAAGCCCCATTAATTACAGCTCGTTAAGTCAGTGAGCAGCTCTGTGGCGCCTCAAGTTCTTTTTCAAAATTTAAATCCCCTTTTTTTTCTAATGCATTTGTAATGAGAATGAGCGTTAATGCCCCCTTATGACTAAACTAATGTCTCCGGTATGAAAGCCTCTGAGCTAAACTGAAATGAAATGGCTGATTGATGGACTGAGAGCGAGTCATTAGTATTTGGCCAGCAGTGGTGCAGAATATAAGTTTTGAAAGTATTAAGTTCTCCTTTCACTAATCTGCTGAAATAAGCTATTAAAGTGTTTAATATAAAATATGAGTTATTAGAAGTAAAATGACCCATTAGACATTAGAATTGGTTGGATTTCTTATATTTTTTTATGTGAAATCATTAGATAAAAATATATGTTTTTACTTTTATATAGAAGCAGGTGAGATACTTGAGGTAAGGTTTTAATGCTATTTATATATTTAAATCACCACATAGATTTCTGTAAATTGTGCCATCACTAATTCACGCTTTCTGCCACAACTTCCTGAGAATATAGTTGGAAAAAACTCCTTTTTTCCAGTAAAGAGACAAAGTTTGAAGGCCCCACTTAACACAAAGTAAATGCATATCTGCCTGAGTCAATGTACGACTGAGGGGCTCTTTTTCCTAAATCATGTGTGTGTGTGTCAGTCAAACTGGTGCTGGGTTGTTTTGATTAGATGTCTTTCTTTATTTACATTTTCAAAAATCATTTATTTCTCATTTAAAAGAGTATCAGTCAAACTGGTGTTTTGGTTTTAGTCATTTTCATAATCGATATCTGTTTTTGCAACTGGACTCTATTTAAATTATTTAAACCTTTTTGGATTATTTCTCTCCTGCAGGTCTCCCAGACTTGGTTCCTGACCCGTACTACATCCAGGCTGCCTCTTACATCCAGAGAGTGCAGATGTACGCACTTCGCTGTGCTGCTGAGGAAAACTGTCTGTCCAGGTGCTCTTTTATATACTTGACATCACACTGCAACAATCAGTCAGACAGGTAACGGCCATTTAAATCAGTTCATCAGTGAAGACATAAGTATATGATAGTCAGTCTTATATTGCATTTTCTCTGTGTGCTTACACCTCTGAACACAAAAATCAATGGAGTATACACTTAAGAAATAAATAAAGAAAATAATAGTGGTTCGGGGTTCCTTTGAGGCTGCCACACTAGGATGTGTGCTGGCCTCGGGCCCACTTGGAGGCCGTAGCTGAGTGACAGAGCGGCTGGACGCAAACCTGGCAGCCTCCCGAGACTCTCTCCTCTGATGTGAGCAGCCACTCTGCCAAGTAAAAGAAGCTCTGAAGTTAGGGGCAAAGGATTCCTGAGGTGAATGCAAAAAAAACTACTGAGGCAGGACCAGAAAGCACCCCTGCCACTTCCACAGTAACACTCCATTATGTAAACGGCTCTGTGAGGAGCAGGAGGAGTTCAGTGTGCAGTGAAGTGCGTGTCGAGGACAATGTGATGCAAAGATACCACCAACAAAAAGGTGATACGAGTCGCCTCCAGCTGGGCTGCAGGTCTTCCTGCTGTCATTTCATCTCAAAGTGAAGACGCTCGAGGTAAACTTGGCTCATTCTCTTCCTGTTTCCTTTTCTTTCAGGTCCGCGGACCATCCGAGTGTGAGCGACCTCGACTACAGAGTCCTGCTGCGGTTCCCACAGCGCGTGAAGAACCAAGGGACAGCCGACTTCCTGCCAGTGAAGCCCAGACATGAGTGGGAGTGGCACAGCTGTCACCAGTGAGTTTACTGTCATCATACCCAGAGCCATGCACAGCGGCAGTCCGACACTTTGACCTTAATGAATCCTATATTTGAGATAGTTTCTGTGAGGAAATTAGACATATAAGACATATTTTCAGTTTCTTGTGCTTGATTTGTCCTCTTCAATGGGTCTTAATGAGCTTAAAATATGCAGAATGCATTAAATAACAGTGCAGTTGTAACAACAAAAAGTGCACAGAAATCCAACATTTGGACACAACACTGATAAATACTGCAACATTACGACCGATTAAGACTGATCCTGCCAACAGAAATCATCCTTTCCACATCACATTGACAGTGAAGCTCTCCTTTGGCTCTGTGTCTGCAGACATTACCACAGCATGGAGGCCTTCAGTAACTACGACCTGCTGGACGTCTCCACGGGACAGAAGGTCGCAGAGGGACACAAGGCCAGTTTCTGTCTGGAGGACACGTCCTGTGACCCGGGGGTACGGCGGCGCTTCGCCTGCACTGCTCACACGCAGGTTGGTCTTCCTGGTCATTTATAGATTTCTCTATTGATCTGTCCACTCATGCATCATTTTACTCATTCATCATTATTAACCCTCTGAACCTCGAGAGAAGCCGACAGTGCTGTTTTTTGTTGTTGCTCTTTTTACATTTTGCTCACTGTGGTCTTATATTTCACTGCAGTATGTAAGTCCTGCAGCTCTAAGGAATCAGCACAATCATGGCTGTGAATAATGATAACACAATGATAACATAAATCATAAAAAAAGAAAAATAAAAGTTGAATTTCTCAGATAAATCACTTTTTAAAAATTGGAATAAAACTGAATTTGCCAAGTGCCCACACGTGTCATGATATTGAAAAAATAAATTGGGTCTCTACATGCTATACATGTTGAATTATTTACATTTTTATGACCTCTCCTGTCCTCTCCTCTCTGCTCTGTGTAAACAGCCTGCAGCTCTGTCTGATTTTCAGTGAATATTTGTCAGGTGACCGTTCGTCCAGGCAGAATCAATCATGTCTTCACAGTGTTGCAGGAGCAGAATTTATTGTTTTTAAAGCATCTTGTTTTTACAAACGGATTGTTTTTGGCAACATTTTACATTAGACATGTAGAATAAAGTGATTTTAAGAGGCAAATATAAAAGCTTCGTTTTGGTTACTTTTTCAAATTGAATCTTTCGTAACTTAGGATTCATTCAAGGACTGTCGGAAAGTTAAAAGTTCAGCTGTTTTTACAGTTTCTCTCTACAATTAACAGTGTATTTTTGGATTACTTAAAGAAAACACACAGACGGTTAACTTCAGCCTCAGACAGCAGTTTTTTTTTCTCAGGGGCTCGGTCCCGGCTGCTACGACACGTATCACGCTAACATCGACTGCCAGTGGATCGACATCACCGACGTACCGCCTGGAAACTACATCCTCAAGGTGGGAGTGTAGTGAGTGAACTGCTTCATGAAACAGGACAAAATAAATAATTTTACTTCACACGGTGTTTTTTGCTGTTCCTCAGGTGACAGTGAATCCCTCTCAGCTGGTTCAGGAGTCAGATTTCTCCAACAACGAGGTGCGCTGCGACATCCGGTACACAGGAAGCTACGTTCAGGCGAGAAACTGCAGGATCACTGTGTGAGTCGATCTTTACAGAATGCCATTTTAGTCAATATTGAATAAATAAAATAAACAAATAAATATGCCCATTAAATAAATAATAGAATAAATAAACAAATAAATATAAATATAAATATACACGAGTCAACAGTTATTATAAATGCATACTTTGATTTATTTTAAGTTTTAAAAATAACTATTTTGATTTATTTTTTTAAATTTCATAATTCCTAACAAAAATATTTATTTATTAGTAAATAAACAAAGTATGCTGACTCATTTACATAATTTATATTTGTATTTGATGCATCATTTATTTAGTTCAGGATTTATTTATTTAATACATGTATTTATATTCAGAAACAATATTAATAAGTAATATAAATAAGTACTCTTATTACTCTTTGTTCCACAGAAGCTGACCTGACTGAAGACGTTTTACTTCTTGTTACTGTGCAGTTGTTACTCTGTTGTGCAGCAACTAAAAAGATAAATTTTTTTCTCATCTTTTAGTATTTATATATTGTAGCTGTAGTCGGGCTGGCTGGATGTTAACTTATATTAGTTGTAAGAATGTACTTTTTATTTAACAATGCAAGACTGTCAGCTGTATCTGTGCAGAAAACTAGAGTAAAGTTTGTCAACGTGATTCACAAAGAATTCACAAGAAATTATTCAAAGAGGAACTACAAGGAGTTTCACCTGTTTAAATTATTAGAGAGGTCGTCTTTTTTTATTGTTCTTTTTATGCTCGTCCTCCGGTTTCTACATTTTCCAGGCAAAGTTTAGCAGTGAGTCGTACATTAGCAGTCGAAAGGAAGCAGGAGGAGAAATTTCTATAATGAATTTTATCTACAGTTATTAATTTTATTATTAATCTCATCGCTACACATCCTGCAAACTGTGTTAAAAAAGTTTTGAGAATAAGTTTCATCTTTCTGTCACTGAATTCTAAAACATATGAACACTAGACAGGAGGCGCTGATGCTCATTAAACAGTACCGCTGTTGTCCACAGGGGGCGCCAAAATCAACACATAATTAGTTGTAGTTGTTTTAATGAAGCTATGATAACTTTATTCATGCTGTAAGACTGAATTATTGCTTATTTTGAAGTAAACCGTGGTGCTCTTCCGCCCTATAATGTATTAGCATTTTGTTTTGTCGGGAAAAAAATATTCTTTTTATAATATTGACCACATATGTATTGGAATTTAAGACTTAAAATATGCCTTTTGTGCATATTACCCTTGCAGACATGCACAGTCTTTTACAGTCTTATAGAAGATGATTTGATTATTGAAATGTGTTCCAAATTTTATTCTGTTTAATAATAAAGTTGTCTTTTTCAAACAAATGCACCACTGAAGACTGATGCCTGACTTAAAAAATGGGATAATTTGAACAAATATTTAACAACATGAGCTCATTTCACTGCTCATTTACCCCTAACAGCAGCTAACACACGCTGAGCCATCAGAGTGAGGAGTGGTGCATTTCTTAAATGCTTTTTGGAATAACACACCTCAGACAAATGCCTGAAATGATTCCACACAGCACGTTTACTGTACACGGAGCTTCACACCACCAGCCTGTTGTTGCGTGTTTGTCATGTTGTGTTACAGTCAGATGAGTGATTGGGAAAACATTTATTCACCTGGAAATAACTCCATGTGGGAACGCTCTGTTTACACTTTGTCACCAGATTTATTAGTGACTGGGACGTGGAAATGAATAAATGCAAACCACAACTATTTTTAAACAATCCGTTCTTGCTTCTTGCTGTCCAGCAAAAATATGTTGCCTCATAGTTTTAAATATAGAGCTTTTCACTGTATACATTGACTTTTAGTGGACCTTGTAAAGTGGAAAAACTTATTAACTTCATGCAGAGTCTTGATGAAAGAAACTGTTTCAGGATGTTTATGAGATGAATATGCAGGCAGGTGGGAGCTGAGGTCATAGAGGGTATTTTCTCTTCTGCTCTGCAGCATCTGCTGCTGTAGCCGCTCACTCACTGACTCACTTACACAGTCTGTCTTATGGCAACATCGGGGCCACAGCAGGTCACTAACTCCTCTCCTCCCTCTCAGGGTAATGGACAGAGTTTCTCAGACGCTGCGTACGTTAGAGCTCGTTTGCTGGGTCGATGAGCTCCATCTGTTATTTCACATTTTGCAGATTATGACGGCACCAAGAGAAGCACAAGAAAGTTTTAAAGACTTCTGATTGGATGTTCACACTGCACCAACATTAGTGTGTAGTCAGGGATAAAACACACCAATACAGTGGTGAAGGATGTCTAGTAAACATAACATTAGCTTTTTACTTCAGTTGGCTGCATTAAGACTTCAAACATAACAAAAGTAGAGTTCTTTTGTGAAAATAATCCTGCTGAAAATAAACACGTCAGCATCAGAAACGTGTGTTTGCCACAGAGCTTATTTTCTGATCCAAAATCCAATGCAAAAATCCAATAGACGGATGCTCAGTAGACCCCATGGTGATGCTAACTTCTGGGTTGGCCTAAAAAATATATGATTTTGTTAGCGCTCTATCAGAGCCTTTACTTACTGTAGGTAAAAAATGCTACTACGACTACTCAAAACCAGGGCCATGCAGGGAAACATAGAAAGTTACATGCAATAATATTTAAAATTATTTCCAAACTGCTCTAAAAATGAGACTTTTGAAAAACTGTAATATTCTCCAATTTGAGTCGATTCAACATAATTGATTATGAAAGTAACTAGAAAATGTTAATCATAGGATGCACATGTCACAGACACATGACTTGCCTCTTTCTATAAAGTACTACAAAGCTGAAGGGATTGAACACAAAAATCATAATTAAAGACCCAAAAACTATGAATGCATGTGTCAAACACAGTGTCTTATTACAGCTAATGAATCATTATGCAGCACAAACTCACTAAAGTCCTCAGAGCTGCAAGCACAGACACATTTAACGAACACAGATCAACAGAAAACTGAACAAGACATGATTCAGAGTCTCTGTAACATCAGCAGCAACACAACAGCTTCAGCACAAAATAACACAAATCACTGCACAGCGAGGAGTTAAACACAGGAGCGTCAGAAGAAACAGGACCGACATTATGTTACAGCAGGTCTGAAGGTGACGCCGCGTGACGCTAAAACTATAAATACAACGTGATAATCAATCACAAACTCACCATGTAAACGATCCCGCTGTGTGTCTGCAGCGTCCCGCGTCACAGCTGCACGAGGGCAAAAGAGAGGTCGCGTCACATGATGACCTTTCACCTGCCGCAGGTCGTCATGTGACGTAAACTAACCGACGGCAGCCAGGTTTTTTTTTTAAAGCTTAATTATTAACTTTTTTTAATGGTTATTTTGATATGGGTTACTGGCAGGCCCTCACAATAAAATAGAAATAATTGAAATAAAATCATCTTGATAAAAGGGCAAGATAATAATGGTTCATCTTTCTTATGTATTTTTCGTATAAAACTATGAAAGTATTAATATTCCTATGAAGAGTTAGTCCCAACCACTGGTTTAACATGTATTTAATCAGTTTATCAAGTGTTTTTTGTTGGTGAAATGTCAATCTAAAACACATGCTGTTACATGTGTATCTGTAATATGTTGCACAATAAATTAAAAAAAGTCAAATATTTCCCTGTTAAATGTATTTGAGTGGAAGCATAAAATGGAAATGCTCGAGTAAAATAAAAATACTTTAAACTTGCACTTGAGGAAATGTGCCTGGTGACTTTCCCCCTCTGTAATGGTGAAGCTGTATGGATGCAAAATATGTAAATAAAGAGGAAAGTGTTGGGGATGAGGGGAATCTCAGTGCATGTATAGCACAGATATCCATGTCACACTGGGCTTAAACCTACTTTAAAACCCCTGATTTCACTCATCCTCTTTCCCAAACTTGGCCTCTCCGTGGAGCCCACACCATCTTTGGTCAGAGAGCCGTCGCGGTGCTCCACTGAGGTGAATTTGAGTGTGACAGAGTGTCAGTGCAGAGCCTCCAGGTGCTGTTTGCTCAGGGCAGGCCGACGTGCTAAGCCTGCAGGGCGTGCAGGACGGACAGGTCGCCCCTGGCTGCCCCCGCTGGAGATGGCGAGGAGGAGAGAAATTCCACAGATCCGCAGACGGCCAGGAAAACCTGACTGCAAACTGCTGACATCAGCAGCACCACCGCTGAACCATTCTTATCACGGGCTGGAGGTCTGTGAGGCCGTGCCCAGAGGCCCGACTGTCTGAGACTCCCGGTCAACAAGTGTCAGAGCCAACAGGCGAGACTGCAGGACACTTCATGAAGTCAGTTTGTTCCTCGTACAGACACAAACTGTCAATAATGAACCCAACAACCTTCTAATGTTCTTTCCTTTTTATTGCAGCTTTAAGTTAAACTCTCATCTCTTATTTTGAAGCTCTACCAGGACCTTGTTTTCATTATGTGACTAGATATAAAAATAAACTTCTGTGGGTTTTAACTGAGC
>CAFUXE010001256.1:77362-140481 GCA_903364295.1 Serranus cabrilla
CTTTATTTTTTAAACAGAATTGATTTGATGTTCTTTTTAAAGTTTGGAGTCTGACAACAGTGGGCTCTTTCAGATTAATTATTTCTGCCAAATTATGATCGTTTAGAATTCATGTGGGTGCAATAAAATCACCTCACTGTGCACACATAGCCTGTTCAACAGCATATACACAATGCCATGCACTGCTCCTACAGCACAGTACAAAGCCATATACATACTGAATTTCCATCTAATTTTATTTATGCGCAGAAAGAACACTAACCCTTTATGTTCAGTGTTGTTCTTGTTTAAGTCGTCTAACTCTGTATCCAAACCCCATTAAAGCTGAATGGGAGTTTTTGCAGAGTGCAAATGTACCTTTTAAAAAACAAAACAAAACTTTTATCTTCAATTATTTTCTGCACCACGCCTTTAATTTCAGCCTACTGTGCAGAACACCGCAATGCTTTGTGGAGGATCCAGAAACAACATGTAGCCATGCAGTGAATGATGGTTGATTGAAATGAGTCTTTAAAATGACACAAAAACGTCAGTGACACGTTAATGCATGTTGTAAATTTGTGCAGACGAGATGTGAACTCTGCCCTCTCCCCTTTACACCTGTGTATGACATCCTGGGCTGCAGCCAGACAGTAAAAATGAGACACATACAACCAAACAGAGGTGTGTTTGGACATGAGTGTGAGAGTTTTCCCTCTTGGACACATGAATGGATAACACACAGACAGACACGACGCCCCCCTGGTCTTCACTGACAACATGTCACTCAGAAAGACAAAGAATCATAAAACGACTAGAGAGAGACACTCAAACACAAAAAGAGCAAAGCAACTACAAAGAGATGCAAAACTGTTGAAAGAAGACACAGAGTCTCACAACGGCTACATCAAGGGGCAAATGAACCACATTGATTATTTACTGTTTCTTACTTTTTGGTTCAGTCTTAAATTAGGTTTTTAATAATAATGATAACAATAGTAATAATAATTAAAAATCAGGATGAAAACATGAAATCATAAATAATAATAACAATTATTATTATTGTTTATAATGATACTACTACTACTACTACTACTACTACTACTACTACTAATAATAATAATAATAATATTGTAGGTATTGCATAATTATAGTATGAAGAGCTTTTTGTATGTATGTATTGTTTTTTTTATATTTTATTTGTATGAAAAGTTCCAGAAAAACAAAAACAATAAAGTCTGATTGATTGATTGATTGGCCATGATTTGCTCCAGCTTGGACAAAGCAACAGGCATGTGGCGTTAAATAGAGTTTGCGTGGCTATTTGGAGCTTTCAAAATCTATTGCGACTCAGTTAAAACAAACTCAAGGTCCACTCTGATCTGCAGGTTTTATCATTATCATCCGTGGATGGAGTTGTCTCCAGGACCTTGAGTCTGAATTTCTCTCCCAAACTGCCATGTTATGCTACTTCATGCTTTCCTGATACTTAGATTAGATGCTGACAAACGAATTAAAATGTAGATATTTCTAATTAATGGCTTTACTTAGTCTGCATTAATAATAAACGCTCAGAATCGATCGAACAAGGGCGACATCGTGTGGCCATGACTGGTTTACTAACTTGATTGAATAGAAATTTCAAATATACAAACGATGCAGACATATGCTCAATATAATAAAACAAAACAACTATAAAATTAATTTATATAGAAAAACTAATTAAAGAAAAAAAAATAGAAATTTAGTAAATAGATTGGATCATAACAACGTCAAAAAAAACAACCGCTATACATGTTTACATTGATATCATATTTTTTTTTAGCATTTACAACTTTAAGAGTCTTTATTTATTCTTTAAACGCGGATTTAAATCCAATGAAATTGGGAGAACTTTTGTTTTTACGTTATGGATGCAAACTTACCGTATAGAATCAGTAATTTACATTGAAGGCAATGTTAAATATGTTGTGTTCAAAGTATATAATGACACTTTTACACTCAATATTGTTTTAAATAATATATAATCCTTTATTAAAATCCAGAGAGTGATTTTTAAAATGTTTTATCATATTTTATTTCCTGGGTTTGTGACGTCTGATGTGACGACATCCACAGTCGACGGGATACCCGGCGGGGAGGAGAGACACTCACAGCGGAGCACCACTCACAACACATCTAAAGAAGCAGGAAGAGATGGCCTCAAAAAATAACTTTTGTGCCGTGAATTTGGCGTTTCTGTGTGTATTCGCGTTGACTGCGGGTTTCGTCCCGGTGGATGCTTCCGCTGACCGGTCAAAGACGGTGGAGTTTAACGTTAAACCGGGTGGAGTGGTGCACACTTTCACTGAGGCGATTGTAAGTCACTATATTAACTATTCTCATTATATTTTACACAGCTAGACTCTGTTTGTTTTTGTTTTTAATCAAAACTCTGATAGAAAGCTACAGTTATATTATATCTAAGCGTGCAAGTTTAAATTTAAGCTAATTCACCGTGTAATTATTGTAAGTCACCCCATTGTTATTGATTATTAATGATCTGACAGCTATATGACATAATCAAACATATCATGGACTGCACTGTGTGCATGAGGGGTGTGTTTCTTTCATTAAATTGAGTTAAAGTCAATAAATCTTGTACTTATCGCGACATAAGTGGAAAAACTACATTCCGACGGCCAGTCAAAGTCGTAGCGTGATGACGACACAGCCTGTGCGAGGCTGACACGTCGCAGCCACGGTGACACAACGGCTCCATTGATTGGCTGACAGTATTAATGACGGTGTATTGATTTATTTTAAGATAATATATTTATTTAAGTTTAAATATAGAGTCCGCACAAGAGAGGTGCAACCATTAGTTGTTTATATAGTTAATTATTCTTTTTTTGTTTGTTTATTTATTGCTTATTCATTTGTCTATAAAATGGGCTAAAATAATAAAAATGACCCTCAAAGTAAGCTTTTTTCACAGCAGACATTTTGACATGACAAAGCAGGAAAAGAACAGGTGGCCTCCAATACTAAAAGGCTTTGGAAAGACTTACTGATTTATTATTATTGACTCTGATTTCACTTTATGCCCAGAGAATGTTTGTTTTGGTTTTTGTCAATGTAATCAATTTTTTTTATGTTCAACAACTTGAATAGTAAAATAAAAATAAAAATAAATACATTTGCAAATAAATAAATAAATAACATGGATAATTACACAGGATAATTATCACAATATTTCCCTATAATAAGGGTATTTTCCAATATTGATATATATTTGAATATGGCAGATGTTTTCAAAACAATCTATCTGATGTTGAAATCAATGCCCTGCCTGCCATATGTGTATATTTTTTATGTATTTATATATCAGTGACACAGTTTCTGAGTCTCTTATTGCAGTTTTGTAAAAGTCTTTTACTTTGGACACCAGAAAATATTTCATCATGATGTGAAGCTGCTGAAAGACGAGGAGCGATAACATTGATTTATGGCTGTGCCCTAGTTCGGCTGTGATTCCTCATGCACAGTATCAGGTGTAACATTTACAACACGTCAAAACGTCTGCTGTGAGGAACGTCTTTAGCAGAGGACGAATTGATGTCTCCAAAACACTGTTATCAGACCTGCAGCCAGAACAGACCTTGAATTACTCATGACAAGAAACACAGAAAAGCACTTTGTGAAGCTGCAGAAATGATTTTTTCTTTTGCATATTTGCTGAACCAAAGCTGTGAATGTGTTCAGAAATGCCTGCTGGACAATAAGAATAAAAAGATCAATGGAAGGTGGTAATGAACTGAATTTAAGACGAAACACTACAGGCAAAAACATAATTTTTCATGCACTGGTCAATTTTGAAGTTTTGGGCGAGAAAAACAATCATAATCTTTCTATATTTTGTAGATTTCTGATAAATTCACTAAAAGTTATTGTTCTATAGTACCATGAACGTAGCCTAATCCTCGTCATCACAGACATGGTTAGAAAGCTCCCGCTCTCCTGCACAACAGTATGTGTATAAATGTTCTATATTGTTGTTGCTGTGAATAAGATTCAATATTTTGCCTTAAAATAATAATTTTGATTAAGAATGTATGAAAGATTTTAGGGCTGTTTTCTCAACTTCAGCTCCACTTACAGACACCAAACTTACCAGTTTTATTCTTAACTTTATTTTGAAGGTTTTTACAGATGAGTTTGTCTATATTTCCTCCATAACCTTACATTTTGTTCCAATTTTCAATGGCTTTTATTTATTAAGTGATAAAAGAATATATCCAAATTTCCTTCTGTAAAAAAATGAATCTAATTTATCAACAAATTGACTTTGAAACTAGCTTCATCCAATGTTCAGATTTCAGTCCTGGAAATAAATGTATGCAAATCAGCACATATTTAATGTGTTCACACCTAATTTGCATATCTAAACATACAATTTCAGAAAACTTGGTGGTTTTAATGTAAAAACAATGCACTAACCAGCACTTTGTTATTTCAGAGGGACTATGAATGCTCATTCACTTATGCTGCACAAGGGGGAACCAATGAGGTGAGTGTCTGTCTCGCTGTCCGTCTCCAGCATCGTGTTCCAACTTTTAATTAAAGCAGCTTTTCTGCATAAATATTTAAATAATCATCTGGTTTTGCGTCAAACAGCAATGGCTGATGAGCGTGGGTCTGAGTGACGACGACAGGCTGTTTTCCTGCTCTGTGTGGAGGTGAGACACACACACACACACACACACACACACAGACACTTCAGTGACCCTGATGTTCAGTGTGTCTTCAGTGTCTCTTTCCACTGAGTCACTCTTTGACTGTAGTTAATCGTGACAGCCCCGGTAGAGAGCAGAAACAATACAACAGACTTTTCTAACCTTCAATGTATTCATGTCAGGCTTTCACTTAATAAGCGAACGAATGTATGCAAATGAGTTAATGTTGGAAACAAATATTTCTTCTTCATTTCTGCCAGGCCTCAGGGGAAATCCTACCTGTTTTTCACTCAGTTCAAAGCTGAACTGAAAGGAGCCAAAATCGAATACGCCGAAGCATATGTAAGTATGAAAGAGACGCAGCTCCCTCAGCTGCCCCGTTTACATGAACCCGTCGTTATGTTGTCAATTAGAGCGGCACTAATTAGCTGCTTGATCGAGAAGTTGATCAAAAGATAATCACCAACTATTTAGTTTGCTTATTTTTTTCATGTGAAAATGCTGTTTTCAGCCTCTGAAATACAGAGATTTCCTACTTCTCTTCTCTTTTACATCATATTAAAGAGAATATATTTGGTTTTTGGACGGATTAAACAAGACATTTAGACTTTAAAGTGTCAGAAAATAGTGAAAAATGTCCCTCCGGTTTCTTATAGACCAAACGATTTTGGCAGATTAATCAATGGTGTCAACTTTATTCGTCAACTAATACTCAACAGGAATAACGGCTGCATACTTTTGAGTTTATTGTAATAAAATCAATAATGCCATCCAGCCATGTAGGATAAGAATGAACGTAAACACATAAAACACGGCTTGTTTATCAGTCCATTGCATCTTTATATTTACGACACCATCAGTTTGTTATGCAGCTCTCATTCAATCATATCGTAAAACAAGTCAAACTGAGGGCTGCATAATAAATATTGTATTTTTTAATCGTCCTTGCAATGTCAGCTTGTGCAATAAACTTAATAAAGATTGCAATATTGCACTCAGGGATTTATCAAATGGTTTAAAAGAAAATAACAGCTGCATTTTAAAATGTAACCATCATTATTTTTTAATTAGTGCCATTTATGTTGAGTTAAATGTTAAATTGGTTCAATAAAAGAATGAAAGCGATAGAAAGGCAGTCATAATATTGTTATCTTGATAATAAACAATGTCATAGTATATTGCATACTTTCCCAATATTGTGCAGCCCGATTCAAACTATAAAAGTTAAACACATCTTTTGCATTTGTATTTATGCTGACTCAGACTCAAAACCCAGATTTCAATGCCGTTTTTTTATAAACTGTGTTTTACGTTAAACGTTCTGCACGTCCCTCGTCCTCCTCAGTGCTCAGTAATTTGTAAGTTGCACCACATCCTGCAGAACGTACTTAAGGTGCTGTAGGTGCTCCTCACTTTGAGCTCCTCAGCTTTTCTCCCACTGTGTGATTAGTTGGAGTCGAGCTTATGGTGGGCAGCAAGAAGCTCCCAGGACTTTGCTGCCTAACAGAGACAAAGTGTAGTAAAAACCTTTTCCTCGATGCTACTGCAGCCTTTTAATGCATCCTGTCAGTGCCGAGATTAAAGCTTCTCATTCCATTTTGCCCCAAAACAATTTTGGAGCACAGAATTTACAGTGTCTGCACAAATGTCAGAAAATCAAGGCAAAACACGGTTGATGAACAGTTTTGCGTAGCCTGCAAATAATAAAGCATCCACCTATGCACCAGCTCCACAGCAACACATTTGTCAGGCTCAGGGAGGAGATTAAGGCTGCTTTTCTTTTTTTTTTTCGGTCTTGCAGTTTGTTTTTCTTTACTTTGCTTTTCCTGACCGCAGCGCTGGTGGCTGTCCACACCTACACTTTGATCTTCTGTGGGAAGATCACTGTCACTAGTAATTCCACCATTTGTTATTTTTGCAATAGCGTGGATATGTTTGTGCATATATATGTGAAATGCATGTAACATTTCTGCATAAAAGGTGTTAGGAGAAGTCTTAAAAGTATAATATGCAGGATTTTCCTTTCCTAGATTTTCCTCTGGCCGTGTTTTCTCTACACTTTTCATATCGCTGTGTTTGGGAAGTTTCTGGTCGTCACACTTTCAGGAAGTTATGAAAATGGCAGATACGGTGCTGAAGAAATGCAAATTTAATGATGCAAAACACAAAGTGGACAAAGCACGTTTGAAAACTAGAGTGAAACCGGGGTTTGCTTTCATTTTGTTGAGGAGGGAAGGATGGATGTTGTATGTACGACAATTCCTGCATAGTATGTCTTTAAATGTCAGAATTTATTTGCAGAATTAGGGTCAGCCAGACGTTTGTCTCATCAAGTTTCTATTTGAAAGAGACGATTTTCCTCCTGGCGTCCCACACACTGACCCTAAACCAGCGTTAAATAATCCTGATCAAAGCACACAAAGTTACTCTGACAGCTGGTAAATAAACAAAGTGACAACATAGACAGAACATAGATTTCTGTGTGTATAAATAAATACTGTAAACTTTATTCTTGCATTTATAATCATTCAAATATAACGATAAAGGCTTTGAGAGTCTGGAAAAGTTTTGGTTTCGTAACCTTGAAAGTGCTTCATTTTTTCTCCTGTGCTCCGCCAGTGTTAAACCTGTATTAACCCTGATTTTATTCATTAATTGTTTAAAAAATAGCGCAAAATTAGTTTCCCAATCTTCAGATGCTCAGCTGGAACCAGAGAATGATTTGCATTTTCTGTTAAATCATTGATTAATTGTAATTTAACCACAATTAGAAAAAGCATCAACAGTTTGCCGTTTGAACACTCAAAGTAATGCCATGGACGACTCAGAGGGCTTTTTCCATTAAGTGAGTATTTCTCACCACCAATAAAGTGGAGGTTTCAGAAGCAGTTTTCTTCTCCAAATTTTGTCTCCAGTCAGATACAAAAGTCTGGCTACGTAAGATTAAATGTCACCTTGCATCATCTGCGAGCCAGAGCCTCGCCGAATGTACCTGACCACTCAGTCCTGAGTAGAATTGAATAAAACGCGCTGTTACTTGCACTTTGGACCTGTCTTTTGCTTTACTGCACATCCCTTCCACTAATACTTATGTATCCATGGAAACCCATCATGTGCTCCACGTGTCCGTGTACAATTTTAGATCCATTGTCCTTTAGAGGTGGTTCGAGCTTCATCCCAGCAGCTCAAAGCAACTCTGACAAACTAACACAGGCAGTCAAAGAAACAGAAAAGCTTTTATTTCTCCTGGAAGTCAGACTTGCCGTATCTGTGCACGTAATGTCTGCTGGAAGGTTAATGTCTGGACTCTTCCTGAGCTCAGTCACTTAGCGGAGGTCTGCCGTGTCTGATGTGGTCGCCGCTGAAGTGAAGCACACCTTGACACGCCTCCTTCCCCCAGCAAGGGCAGTCCTGACACTCTGTCATTAGTGAGAGCACATGTTTCCTCCTCCTGCTCTGGCTCCGTGCCCTGCAAGCAGAAGACAAACACACAGAAAATAACTAAAATGATGCGACAAAAATAACCCCACACACACAAACAAACACACCTGCCACCCCCGCACAGCATCTCCTTGACCTTGTCGCCACATCCTCCTACTCTCCCGGCCCGTCTGTTGCAAAGAAATTGTCTCCTGTGCTGCCTCTCATCCTGTTTTTGTTTATTTTTTTATTTTTCTTTCTTTTCCTCCCTCTCCTCCTCCTCTTCCTCACTGCTGCTCTACTTGTCTCCAGTCTCAGACGGCGGCTGCAGGACAGAGTGACGTGCGGTTGAAGCCGGAGGAATTTACTGTAGGAGAATCAACAGGTGAGACATTGATTGTATTTCCAAGTGTTCAATCAACTCCCTCTGCTTGTCACGTCAATCTCTCGCTCCCTCCCTCCCCTCCATCACGTTGTGAGCTTCCTGCTGATTTCCCTCTAAAGCATATGTTCCAGCTGTGAGTGGGTTGCCATTTGTCCCCGTAGCATTATTTGTTGTTATTCAGTTTTTGCACAAATCCCCACTGTGGCTCCAGTTCCGGACTGTGATTAGCAGGATTTGACAAGTCACACAGCAATTTACTGTAACAGCAGATTAGACACGACAGTACAGAGGCTTATAGACTCCAGGAACTATCACAGACTTTTAGGATAATCCCGTCTCTGTGAGACCTCTGGGAAACACTTCCAGCCATGATTTCGAGGGATAAACTCCTCAACGGCAGCGCAGAAGGCAATTAGCTTTTTTAGATGCAAAATATATCAATAAACTGGCTGCAGATTCACCTCAAGGGCGAACTGTTCAGCCTCGGTCAGACCAGGTCTACACGTGTCTCCAACTACAGGAGAGAAAAGTCACTGCAGGGGCAACAGACTGCCTTAAAGAAAGGTCAAAGGTGAAGCCACAGAGCCTGCATGCTCAGTCCAATTGAATAGAAGTCTATGAGAAAATGACCCTACTTCTCATTTGGTTTATTACCTCATTAAACATTCTTCTAAGTAGTTTATGGTCTCAATCAGTAGTTTCAAGTCTTCTTTAATACACCATGATGTTCATTATGTAAATTCTGGCCTCATTTAGAGTCAAATACACTATAAACTGGGTGTACTTCAGGGCGGAGCTAATGTATGATTGACAAGTCGCTACCACAGCATTTGCTAAAAGCATCACCACACCAAGCTGATAACTCCCTCCATCAGCCCTCTTCCAGATTTAATCACTTCTGAAAACAAGATGGTAACAGCTAAAATGCCAAACTCAAGACTCCAAAATGGTTTTCGGCAAACTAATCACCAAACCATCCACTTCTTTATTAGAGTCTGTAGGTGTCACCAACGGCAGGCAAAATAAGTTGTTTTTGCAGTTTTTTCATTTGGCAACTACAGATTATTCTAGCTGTTTATCACTTTGTGTTTGAGGTTTAACCGCATATGTATTATAGAGACTTTTCACTTGACAAGTTTCACTTGACTACTGTTTCACCCTCATATCCAGTAGAAATGAAGATAGAAATAAAATTTAGCTTGTAGCGGCAAAATGCAAAGTATACTAGCCGTGTTTCCATTAAAATTGAAGGGAATTTTGATACGAAATTTTAAAATGTTGCATTAAAAAAAAGTGAATTAGGGACGTTTCTATCAACAAGGTTAGAGCAAATAAAGAAAGATGCATTAACGTACTTTCGTCAGAACAGGGCAGTGTAATGTATTGCTGTTGACTAATCTGTCAGTAAACAGTAGAAGTAGAGATGAAAAAAAAACAACAACAAAGAAGTTGCTAATCGGACAACTCCCTCTCTGAATAACCACTTATCCAGCTATTGAATTATACTAATAATCAACAGATTTATATGAATTAACAGTTACAATCAAATTCAAATATTCCGCACTAAAATAAGCTCTGTTGTTGCTTCCTTTTGATCCTCTGTATCCTTCACCAGTAGAAAATATGCTTTCATGAACAAAACTGATATATTTAGGTTTGATGTGTCAAATATAACACCAGAAGAAGAAGCTCTTCCTAGAGTACTACGAGGAAATTGCACTCATTGCTTGCAGGGGGCACTAGTGTCAGAAATGCAGCAGCTATTAGTTTCCTGCTGTTGGTTTCCCTGCCAACAGGCAGTGCAGGTTGGACTCGACCTGCAGGTCTCAGGCTGCTGGCTCTGCAGTCAGGTGATACCAGCCAGTTTCAGGCGCTCTGAATCAGAGATGCTGTGCGTCCTTGTTTTGGTTTCAACATTATCTGTGACGCTCATTATTTTTCTCTGACCTCCAGTGACCCACAGAGACGGAAAGTTCAGCGCTCAACTCTCCAAACTGACCGCCATTGGACAGACGCGACACGACGAGCTGTGATTGGTCAGAAGTCTGACTTGGCTTCTGTCGTGTTCGGAGCCTCTGTGTTTGAGCTCAGCAGTCAATGAAGGATGGATTTGTGGGAGTAACAACCAAAAATTAAAGAGGGATGATACTGATGTTGCATTTGCAGCACTTTGTGTGTCAGTGCATTAATTACCCGGTATGTTTTTACAGTGGATTTGAAAATGCTGCTATGGACAAAAAACACAGCGAGGCATCGGTTGAGTATTCTTTTTTTTTTTACTACATAATGTCCTAGTTAAAATTCTGCCATTAAATAAAGTGCTTCCATAGTTGTTTCTTAGTTTCTGAAGCTATAAGATTTTACTGAGAGCAAATCTGTTCTGATCCACTGTGGACGTATGTGAATGTATGGAGGATTGGTGTCTGGGGGCTTGTAGAGTGTAGATAACACATTTAGAGTAGGGAGGGATTTATCCATCCCGTGTAATCCTAAGAGGAAAGTGAATAATCTCCAATAGCGTCATCGCACACACATAAACAATTACATTTTCCTCAATCTTCTGTTCCGTTCTGAGCTCCTCTCGCTCGCTGTCTGTTTATATTCATCTGCTCTAGATAACTGCAAGCACACATTTTATCCCCTAAATCACCAATCGGTACCTCTTGTGATCACATTGTGTTATGATTGTGTTTTTGGCCAGAAGGGGTACTTGTCATAGAGCAGATAGCAGCTTCGCAACATGATATTCAGAGAAGGATAAACGCAATACATAGAAGATGAGCGCATTTATGGATAAATCTCAAACAGCTCGGAAAATCTATCTCAATAGTGTAATCGCGATATAATTCACGATATTTGATTGGATCAGAATGATACTTTTTACATCATTATTTTCATTGAAAAATCTACTCAGATGATAACTGTGTGATTTCGTTTTTTTGCAAGGATCTGTACCAAACAAATACTCAAGGTCTTCAGAATACAATTTGTATCGCCAGGACATCTGCAGTCGTACAAGTTGCGATTTTGATAAATTGTGCAGCCGTAATGTGAATTCATCATTGAGAAAATATGAAAGGAAAAGGAATAAAAAAATATTATTTCACTTGAAATTACTTGATTTTGATTTGACACCTGCAGCAGAAGACAGAACATGTTTTTTCTTATTTGTAATTTAAATATAGTTCAATGTCTTCACAGTTACACTGTTTACTAAGATATAAGGCATAGATGTTTGGATTAGGACTCTTTATGGGCAAGAATCTGGCGATACGATACGCACCAGGGTTTATGTAAGGTTTCTGATTCAATATATTGCAATAGTGTAAGCTTTCTAATTTTAGGACACTGTCATAGTGTAAAGAAAACACCATCATATGGATACAGAACAGTCTTTTAAACAACCAACATCATACTTTTTGTGCAATCTGTCTGCTGCAAGTCTTTGCATTTAATTATTCTTTCCAAATCGATCCAGTTTTGTTTTTTTTTAGAACTGCTACAGGATCATCAAACATAATATCTTGATACTCAAGTATAAATATATTTTCTTACACCCCTAATCTGGATCACAGTATGTACGGAGTATCACATATATTCCTGAGCTGCTCTTGAACTTTATGCTTTGATCCGTCAGCTGCACACGTGTGGCTCAGCGAGCGTATTGTGCAGCTCTCAGGAGTACATGTTCTTATGTAGTGAGCAGGATTTCCTTTATCTTCTTTACATTGATTAAATCTTCTTAGATCCACGCAAGTATGCACAGGATGAGTTCTGGGGATTGATTTCAGATTTTGAAGATTGTGCTGATGTGATTCTGCGGCTGGATTAGTTTTTGACTGAGACTCGTACCTTGTTTGGTGTGTGCTGGTCTCATCCTCTGGAGTTGAGGAAACAGCTGTGTGTCACCGTCAACAGGAAGTAACCACATCCATGTGCTGAAAAAAAACACACACACACAAGATGTTACTTATTTTGTACATGTTTTCCTTTTTTTTTCTACTTCTTGATTGTTCTGATTCATGATGAAATGTGATGGATGTTTGAATAAAGACGCGTTGTCACTCTTCTGGAGATAATTCAATGTTTTTGTCTTGTTATGTCAGTCAGGATCTGATTGATCCTCCCACAGCCTCGTTAGAGGGTAAACATGAAAAGAGAGGAGAAATTTGAGTGCCAGCATGGAAGCATTAAATATTCTGAGCACTGTCAGAGCCGGGCCACCGTGAAACATGGCGGAGAGCGGTTTTATGCCCCCGTCATATCTACCTAAAAATAACAGTGATTTTAGTACCAGCACTAATGTATTCCTAATTTAAACTCAGTTTGTATGCTGCAGCAAACAGGTTTTCAGCATACAAATGAGACTTCGTATGAGACTTTATTTAAAATGAGCGTTATGAAAAATGTATTCTGTAAGTGTACTCAATTAACATACATTGTCCTCGGATAAATGTTTCAGCGAGATAAAGAGCTTCCATTGTTTCTTCTTAATTTCTGGGGGAAACGGCTTTGCAGGGAGGATCTACTAAATCCAAAGGCACATATGGGAATGTATAGAGCGTTGATCTTTGCGGGCTTATAGAGATATAGAGTCAGGAGGGATTTATTCATTTTATGTTAAGCCATGAGAAAATCAGTCGTCTGATTGTAGCTAAATTGGCATCAGGAAGTTTGAATCCTGTGATACAAATATTACACGTTCATACGGCACGCTCTTTGTTGTAAAATCTGACTAGAAAACATCCAGATTTCATGCAGAGAAAATCTTTTGTGTAGTAACACTTTGGCAGAGCTGCAGCACAAACCTCCCACAGAGTCTCTACTTGTAATTAAAGCATCCTATAGCAAAGTCGTGACCATCTCAGATTCTGATTTCCAGTTTTGCTGATAAAAAATGTGACATTGTTCTCTTGGTGGTTGTTCCATTCAGTAATAAGTCTCTGTTGAACAATATCTCTTTGTTTACTGCCGCTTCGCTGTGTCTGTGAGACTCAAAGCTGCCTCTATGCTGTCATCCTAACACAAAACACATATCACTACTGTTTACCATCTGGTACCAGTAGAGATGTTTACTTTCAACTTTTCCCCCCTACAGGACGGCCATCAGGACAATATATACACTTGGTGCTGCCAAGAGCCGGCTTACATTACCATGACGTACATTAAAGAAAAATCTGAAGCATTTTTAGCCACGCAAGCAAAGTGGCTCCAGGGATCAGTCGGTCCAACGCTTGAATCCACTGAAATGCCTCAACAGCTTTTCAGTGGGATTTTAAACAAACATTCATTCATTCCCCAGAGGATGAATCCTGAGCACTGTGGTGTCCCCCTGATTAGTATTTTAGCACCACTAGCAGACCAAAACATATTTTTGGCTCCGAGTAAAATGTCTCAACAGCTATTGGAGGGATTGGCAGAAAATATGCAGAAAATCATGTTTCCCTCGGGAAGAATAGGAACTACAATCATTTAGAAGATAGCATCTACCGCTAACTGTATAATGATAATAATAATGGATGTATTCACCATGACGACACCCAGAGGCAGTGTTGTAGTGTAACTAAGTCCATTTACTCAAGTACAATCTTTCTATTTCTACCCCGATACATTTAAGAGGTAAATATTGTACTTCTTACTCCACAACATTTAGCTGACAGCTTTAGTTACTTTTCAGGTCGAGATTTGACATAAAAAACATGATGAATTTAAAAAGAAATGTAATTAAAGCGCATAACAGTATCTTAATGTGGTTAAAATTTAGCCCTGCCTTGACCACAGTAAAATGCTGCTTACATAAATGCATCGATAATATTAATACAATAATATATCAGGAATATATAAATCAAACAATCTGAGTGGGGACAGTAAGCATTTTTACTTCTGATACTTTTGTGCTTTTACTGAAGTAAGTTTTGAATGCAGTCCCTCTTCCTGTAGTGGAGTAATTTGCAGTGTGGTATTCGTACTTTAATCTAAGTGAGGGATCTGAGCGATGACTGCCTATAGGTGTGTGCTCTGCTCTTTTGAAGCCTCGAGTATCTGAGAGAAGGCAGAGATCTCCAACACGATGGCGACTCAAACCAAAACAATCTGCATAGATAAAAAGAACTACATGCAGCATCTCATTACTGGTTATAATGAATGTATCCCGGCTGTGACCAGTTCAATCAAAGACACTTTTTCCTTGTTAAAGTTCAGAAGAAGTGATCAAAAAGATTTGTGAGTCTAAAAAGTCAAGCACAGCTTTGTGCAGCATAAGAAAAAACATTCCTCCTCTGCTTTCCTTTCCTCACGTTCATCCTGCAGTCCTAAAGGTCCGGACCCTCCGGTTTGCTGCAGTATCACCAGGTAAGGATTTCAGTTTGGTTTATAGTGACATCCTCATCAGACTGTCGGCATGCCGACACTCTAAGATGGCATAAGATAGCAAACATTACAACTGCTGTGGTGCAAGCATGCTGCACCTAAGTGCCTCACTCTTTGTCTCCTGTCTTCTGATATATATTTCTCTCTCACATCACACGAAAAGACCAAAACCAACAATTAATTCACAACACAAACAAGCGTTTTCTGTTCATCCAAAGTGTGATATCACTCATATCTCTGTGCCACAGACCTCCATTGTTGTCCAAAAACTATTAAAAACACATCAGTGAGCCGTGCCGCTGCACAGTGACATGTCCCTTCATTAGCATGAATGTGGACACTGCAGTTTATTCTGAGTCAGTCCCACAAACACCGTCCTGCTGCTGTAAATACTCATTAGTGCACCAAGTGTGTATAAATACGCAGCTCCTGCTCGAATAATGTTTGCTAAAAAACTACAGTTCACAGCTAGTTTAGGAAACGACTGAGCTGTGATGAAGCTACATATTTGTAGAAAATTCTTCAAGATTGACTTGTTCAGTGGGAACAAATGGGCTCGGTGCTGAGCGCCATACACAGCATGTAGTTCATGTTGAGTCTCTCCCACATACACAATCCTGCTGCTGTAAATACTCACAGGAGCACCAAGTGTTTATTAATCAGTGGCTGAAAATATTCCCCAAGATATGCATTATTTCATGGCTTGGCGCTCAGAGCCAAGTATGGAAGTCAGAGAGCATTGGGAGGCGAACTTACACATTATCGTTTTTTTCATTTCATCCATTGACAAAAGGAGAAAATATACAATAACACTAGTTTTATTCTTTTCAAAAAGGAGCCACAAAAAGGCATTAGAGGTTTTATAGCGTGCAGCATTAGATGACCTAAATGAATAAGCGATCGATTTGCTGCGCCGTATTTATGTAATCAATCTGACAGACGTTCCAGTGTGTGTTTCCCTCTGTTTCCTCTCACACACACCTGCCCCCCATTTCTCTCTCTTTGCATCTCCTGACATTTGGAGGGGAACAGATGGAGATTGTGGTCGGGTCGGTCAAGCCAGAGGCAGCAAAGGAGATGGGATTTTTCTAACACCGGGGGCCCGGTGAAGGGTACAACGAACGGCCAGCTGCCCCCTGTCTCCCCTGAAGCGCACCCAGGCGCCGGGCTGGTGACCCAGTCAGCTCCTCCTCTCTTGCCTTGCTAAGTTCCTCACATCACCAGACCTTTACTGTCTGCAGATCTATCACAGACCTCCAGCCTCTCTTCCCCAGCGTGTGCTTTTCACACTGCTGAGCCAAAGTACCCTGAGCTGCACTGAGTTCTCGTTATACCATCAAGACTCTTGACAGCAATTATCTAACCCAGACAATGCTGATACATGTGAGTGGATGTGTCTGGCTGCTTGGGTTGAAGTGCACTAAAGTAATCAGTTCTTACTTTGTCTTGTCATCTTGCAGTAATTACAACTTCCTTCATATTTCTATCTAATTAGGCCTTCTCCTTTGCCCTTTAACTGTGCAATCTGTGGGAGTCTGAGTGCAAACTGAGCATCTGCATAGAAGCTCTTGTTACCAGAGCGTTAACCCAGACAGATGTTATGATGCCCTGTGTATGTTCAGCTTATATTCTCAAGAGATCGGGAAGAGGACGTCTGCAGAGCCAAGCTGTTCTTCCTGACATACTCACCCCAAGTTGCTTTTGCGTCCTGTCACCTTGGAAACTTGGTCTCAGCTCAACTTGGCGAGCCTTAAATCACTCTCCACTCTTGCGGCTGGTGCTGTGAATGCGGCTCTGTTCGATCGGCCTCCCCCTCCTGCTGCATTGTCTCACACTGTGGTCGAGAGCAGCCTTCTTTTCTCAGGATACGGAGGAGCTTTGCGGGGCTCTTTCGCCTTCTTTGTGTGCTCAGAGGGTCCGTTGTGGGGGTACGGAGGAGGCTTACGACCTCTGCGGCCCTGCGCCGTTGGTGGTTTAGCTGTGGCTGCGGGGGCAGAGCACACCTGTGAAGGTCTGTGAACAGGTCCCGCTGAGGACGCTCGCCTCCCTCGGTCGGTGTTGGACACAGTTTCTGAGTCTGTGGGTGGGCTGCTGGCAGACGGAGGCTGGGACGATGATGGGGAGAGGAGACCGGCAGATGGGTGGTCGCTTTGTGGGGTCTGATAAGACCCGAGCCTGTTCTCTATGATGACAGACGGGCTGAGAGTGGGGGGCGGGTGAGACTTTGGAGACAGAGGGGAGACAGGGCTGGCCCCGATGGAGGAGGACGGCCCAGGGGAGTGAGGCTGAGAAGCGGGGCTGTTGGGGTGATGGAGGTTTACTGTTAGTGGGGACAGACCAGGAGTGGGAGGCCGGACAGGGAGGCTTCTCTGAGGAGACAAAGACATGTCATGGGAGGTGTTATTCTGAGGAGGATTGGATGAAGGGAGATTACTGTTGTTCTGTAGCGGCCCTCCTTGTCTGGCAGAAGACCCCGGACTGCAGCTGAACCGAAGAGTTCGACTCCTCTCGGATGAAAACCCAGAGTTCACCGGGCACAGCAGCACGTTTGGTGGAGACTGGCTCCTGCCGTGCTGACCTCTCCTGAGGCTGCCAGATGCGTCTGTGGTTCCTGGCTGCTCCTCAGGCTCCGAGGGCCTTCGACGAGTGCTGCCTACCGTCACTTCGCTGGAGCTGGAACCAGAACTGGAGCTGCTGTCGCCTCTTTCAGACCCCTGCTGCTCCTCCGCATTCAGATCAATGGATGAGGTGAGATGGTCAATCTGCTGCACCACCTATGACGGATGAAAACATACTGATGAATAAAAAGGAGCGCTGCATCAATTCACACATGGAGATCTGTTAACTCACGAGGCAGACTGTTCTTATTACCAGAAGTAAAACACTATCATTCACAGATAACCCATGTAATTGTGATCCAGGAGGCGCAGCTGATTACGACCCACACTGACATTTGTAGTTATGCAGAAACCTCTAGTAGCTGCAGTCAATTTGATGGGAGCAAAGGAGGAAATGAGGCGACGCAGTATAAAGACCAATAAAGCTCACAAAGGGAGAAGCTCAGGGTGGGTGGATGGGTCAAAACCTTCATATGTAAGTATTTTATCACCTACATCGCTGCATCCAGCATTTGTTTTCTTATTTGAATCAGAGCCCTGATCTTTTTTATAAACTTAACCAAATATTTTGAGGCGTAAACCCAACTAAGTAGTTCTATAAAACAGTTAAAACTCTTAAATCAGCTTTCATGCACGAGTGCTTTCAACCTGTGAAAACAGTTAATATAATGTCTCCTTTGTTTCTGATTGGAGCTTTCCAGTTTGAGAAGATGGACAGTGATGGAAGAAGTAAAAGTACTAATACCACACTGTGAAATTACTCCACTACAAGTAAAAATCCTACATTTGAAACTTACTTAAGTTAAAGTACAAGAGTTTTGATTTTCTTCAGGTAATCTTAATTTTAACTACTCAATATGCTGTTATGAGGTTTGTAGGCTTAAATTTTCATGTTTTTATGTCAAATCTTGACCTGCAAAGTAACTAAAGCTAGCAGCTAAATGTAGTGGAGTTAGAAGTATAAAGTTACATCAAATGCAAATAGTAAAGTACATGTACCTCAAAATTGTACAGTACTTGAGTAAATGTACTTAGTTACATTCCACCATTGGATGTTTATCAGGCAGAGAAGCCTTGGAGGCTGATTTCTGTGCTGAATGTGGGCAGTGCAGGATGTGTCCTTGATTCTTTGCTACTGTGCTGGTCAAACAAACGTGATGCATAGATGCAAATTTGCTTTGCCACTAGAAGTGAACATTTTATCCGCCCCTTCTCTCGCATAAAAAGGACGTGACCGTGTTTGACCGTGACCTTAAAAGTGCATTCTGAATCACTGGAGTACCCCTAATGAGAGCCGGACTGATGGTTACCTTCTTTGCTGTTTATTCTGTTGATATTTTCAAATGAATCGTAAAGAAAAATATTGAAAATGGTATGTTCATAATTACCCAGAGCCAAAGGTGACATCTGCTAATTGCTTTTTTGGTCCCACCAACATTTCAAAAGCCCCAAAACATTCCTCTCATAAAATCCTCACCAATGAGAAGCTGAAACCAGAGAGTGTTTGGCATTTTTGCCAAATACATTTTTAAATAACTCTATTAATCTTCACTTGACCGTCTCATCAATTGAGTGACTAATCATTTGAACGCTTCAAGTACTTTTAAGCCATTTATTTGGATTTATCTGGATGATAGTACAGACGTGACAGAAAATGAGTTGAAATAGAGGAGCTGCCACCAAGATCCTCAGGGTAGATTTGAACCAGAGACATCTCAATAACAAGATCATCAGCTTAAACATTTTCTCTTTTTTTGCATTAATCTAAAGGCCTTTGAGCCTTTTCTAATGAATAACTAACAGCATACAAAACCAGTCACTGTGGCATCTATAACAGCAACACTTAAATATCTTTCTGCATTTGTATCTCTACGTCTGGAGCGTTTCAGCCTCTCACAGCAGTGGACTCTCTCCAGGTGTACAGCTCTAAATCTGTAAGTATGTCACACGAGCCACAACCGAGTGCAGAAAATGTTTAGCTCAGCCTGGAAACTACGGCAGAAATGTGTAAGCTACATTTAGATGGGTTTCCCTTTTAATCCTTGTAGTGAAAAGCACATTGTACAATATATCAAATACAGGCATACATGTCGAGATGCATATATTTAAATGAGTGCAGAGCCTGAAGCACACATACACACACATAAATGCTTAACACATGCACACACACAAATGCACAATGATGGAGGCAGGAGAGATTGCAGAAAATTACACTGGGGAAAATGTTTGACCTATCTCTCCACCTGCTCGATGTGCACAGATAAATCCTCGGCCCCTGCTGGAACAGATGAATTATTGTTTTGTTCTCTGTGTTCAACAACATCCTTGCTGATGTCAAAAGATGACCTGTTTTGTCCTCTTTTTTTTTATGCTGAAGCTTTTTGGGGCGAGGCATTTCATATTACTTTGAAGTACAGCGAGTATATGCACATCAAGTGACTCTGGGCAGGTGCTGCTTGTTAATGTCAGAAATCAGACGAGATAAAAGAGCAGAGGACCCTGGTTTTCATCTGCTGCTCCCGAGAGTGTTTATTAAAAACGATGCTTTTTTGACCCCTCAGGTCTGCACATACAGGGCTCAGAGGTGTTTGTCATGGAAGTAAAATAAACTCCTTCAGTTTAACTCTGTTGCTGTTTTGCTTTAAGTTCTGAGTCATGGAGCAGTTTTTGATCTGCCACAAAGCCTCAGCAAAAAGACATATCCATGCTTGCTACTGTGATGTTTTTCTCCCTCTCTTTAGTGTTGCTTTAATATTTGTAAAGTATCTGTCTAAAACGCTTTAAAGGCGCACTCCAGTTCCCTTTTTATAGCAGTGATTGATTATTAAATACAACTGAGGGTTGCTTTCATGCAACAGAATGATAAAACAGGGTTGTGAAATAAATATGGGACCAAAGTCTTCTCTGGTGCCTTATCTCCCTTTGATCTGTCGCCTCTGTTGTGAAAATTTGGGATTTTCTATTACAGTGTCTGCCTGCTCCCCTCCTCCTCCCTTTTCCACTCTTTTTGTGTAGCCTATGCTCTTTCATCAGCGTTACATTAACACTGTCGCACAAAACCTCGCAGCCAGGATGATGAGGTTACTACCTCGGGTTTAGCCGCGACCCCGCAGATGCAGATCAAATGCCAAGAGGCGAGATTTACGTGTCACTTTTACTGGATGAGGAATACGAGGCAGAGATACTCAGACATAAATGGATTATAAAATGCTATCCAGCTGTGCCTGGAGCAGCATCTGTCCATGAGGAGGGAGAGTGGTGGAAGAGATGAGAGAGGAGAGGAGAGGAGAGACAGAGAGGGGAGATGCAGAGAGGAAGGCGCCTGCTTTGCCTAATGTCACATCTCAGCAGCGTCTGAATGCATCATGCAAATGGAGCATAACTATTGTCTCGTTCACCTCTATGAAGACGCACGCATGAATGTACATGTTTGCAGACAGATGACAGAAGAGAGTTGCAGAAACAGTTTGCAGACTGTGGTGGATTCATCCAACCCTGCTGCTGACTTTTTTTAATGCATGTTAAATTCTGCTGAGGATGTGTATTTGTAGCCTGCATTGTTATCCGAAAGAGCCCTCAAGGTTTTATAGCACAAGCATGAACATTTCCTGCATCAGGGAATACCTAAATTAATGTGAGAGGATGCAGTAACTTCCCTGCACCTATTCTGAATTAGTTTTTCTCTCAGAGTCCAGGAAATTAATGACTGTGGAGGTGAAATGTTGCGCAGAATCAACAAAAAAAGAACACATACCTCTTTCATTTCCTGGTGAACGTCCCTCAGCGCTGTGAGAACCTGCTCCAGGTTGTCCACCACCCGTTTAATCTGGTTTCGAACCACCTTCCTGCTGCAGCCTGATTCCTTCCTCTGTGACTCCCGTTCATTATTCGGCCTGAATTGGACCCACGTCTGGTTCTGGCCCGGGACTGTTATGCGCTCCGAGTTTGGTCTGGGTTTCCTGGGGCCCCGCAGAGTTGTGGAGCAGCCGAGGCCTCTCGGAGGAACCTCAGTGGAGAAGATGACTCCATTGAGCGGCCCGTTGAAACCCTCCACAGGTGGCTCCCTCAGGTCTCTCTGGCTCTGGGAGTTCCTGCTCTGATGTTTGATGTAGCTGACGCTGGAGGTGAATCCCTGCTGCCTTTCTATCAGCCCCTTGGTGTCCGAGCTCACCCAGCTGGATGAGTGAAAGTCTCTCTTGCGGTAGGTGGTGCTGCTGGCGTAGTCCCACACCTTCCCCCTCCTGTCCTCCAGGTCGGCCACAACAGGCACCTTACAGTTCGGCTCCTCAATGAGCAGTGCAGGGACAGGAACAGGAGGGGGTCTCACTAGCGGCCCGTATTTCCTGACCATGGTGCTAGTCCCGTCGCTCAGGTGGCTGCTGTGGTTCCTAACAAAGGTGTGGTTGTCCTGTGCAGATGTGGAGCTGCTGCTGAGCGCCGGCGGGACGTCTCCTGGACTGCTCTGCGTTTTGGGGAGCGGCTCCAGCTCCGGAGACTGGTTCCACCTGGCAGGACTGTCCTCCCTCTGCTTCCCCAGACTCCCTGGCAGGATGTGGTGCCCCCGCAGCACCACTGGCAGCATCCTCGCCATCCCCACGCCATTACAGCGAGCCTCCCCCTTCTTCGCCCGCTCCTTTCCCTGGATGGAGAAGAAGCCGATCCCTTTGGCTTTCTCCAGGTTGTTGCGGGCCTCTGAGCTGGATTTGTACGGTCCATTGAGCCCCAGGTCACTGCTGTGGTGGGGCTTCAGACTATTGCGCAGCCAGGGGATGAAGTGAGGGGCGTGCGGCTTGAAGCCTTTCTGCTCCCCGGGCGCTGGAGCCCTGCTGTCAGAGAACATGGTGATGGATGATGTCCAGCAGCCTCACAGGAAGAAGAAGAAGCCGAAGAGGAACAGGAGGACTCCTGAGACACAGAGAGCTTCCTCCTCTTTTTCCATGAATCCCCTCCTACCTTTGCCATTAACAAGACTAAATCCACTCTCTTTAGTCTCTTTTCCCCTTCTCTCTCTCCCTCTCTCGCTCCGACTCCAAAACTTTTATCTGCTTTTTTCCCTCCTCATCTCAGATCCCACCCACCCACTCCCCTTCTCCTGCTGAAGCCTGTTTCTGATTTTATCGCCCTGCCTTTCTCCCTCTTCTTTTCCCTCCGTTTCTGCTTCTCCTCCCACTATCCTCCCTGTTGTATTGCTCTTGAGCCCCTCACCCCCTCACTGGGCCGGCCTTGGAGATGCCACAGGCCTCTCTCTCTCTCTCTCTCTCCGTCTTCTCTCTCTGCCTGCCTGCGTCTCACTGGCTCAGTAGCAGTGGAGGCTTCCTGTCTCTACATCTCTCGCTCTCTCTCGCTCTCTCTCTCACCCCCCCTCCACACACACACACACACACACACACACTGCGCTGCGCTGCCTCCTATCCTCGCTCTTTCTTCCTCCCACTCCCTCTCACTGCTCTAACTCCCTTTCTCTATTTCCCTCTTCTCTCCCCATTTCTGTCTCTTCTCCCTGTTACTCCCCGCTCTCATCTGAAAACCCGGTACGTCCTCCGTCTTTGCAACTCTCTTTTACTCTCTTTTCCTCCCCTTTTTGTCACTCTCTCCCCACCTCCCATTTGCCAGGGAGAGCAGCTGAACTTCAATCAAGACGCCACTGTTATTAATCCTCCGTTAGCCAGTGTATACCCACGTGATTCCCCCTGCCTCTGTTCTCATCTGATTACTCCTTCTCCGGCTCAGCCCTTCACAATTAAATGGTGCTTAGGATACCAGAGGGGGTTTAAAGGAGTAGGGGAGGATGGCAGCAGGAAGGGATGGAGGAGGAATAGTAGGGGGGCACATAATTGCGACCCTTAAGATCAGAGATCAGCATCAGTTTGACAGAAACTCTAAGCTGCACGGCTACAAACAACAGCCTGCCTGTGGCACGCCTTCCCCCCCAGTTTATTGTTACCCTCAGCAAATAGTGTCACGTTACATCCCAGTTGTTTTCTTGTTTTATTTTCCGCCGCATATCCAACTTCCATTTGTTCCAATTATGCAGAGACAGCTGCTATTTTCGGGTTTTCTCATTCAAATTCCCATTCTTGGCTGTCTGGATTAGATTTCTTGTGTCTGACAAGCCCAAAGATGCCTCCTAGGTGCCTTTTCACTCAACTGCGGCTGCATGGATGGGTCCCTCCCTCTCTGGCAGCATCTGAAATGAAAAGACGGCAGCACAGCCACTAAAAAAGCCCTGACAGTTTGCTGTCACTCAGCAGTGAGGCACTCAAAGCATCTGTCATTCTGTTAGTCAGCACAGCAATCTATTCCTCTGGTAGTGCCCTGTTAAAATATGACTTCATTCACTGACATATCCCACTATATAGGTACGCAGGCAGAGAGAAAACATACACAGGCTCGCTGTAATCTGCAGGCTAAGGAGATCCTGCCTACATGTCGACAGACTGCTGTCAGCCAGTAATGACCACTAGTCTGGATATAAAAAAACAATAAAGAGTGAAAGTGGAGAGGCGGCGACTATTAATCCTTCTTTTTCCTCACGGCATGCTGGTGCACACAGCGTCTGTCTCTATGCTATGGAGGGGCTGTTTTGGGATTTAAGGATTTAACTCTTAATGTATGTGTGTGTTTAAAGGGATACTATGCAGGACAATACTTATGCTTATATAAAAGCAATCCCTCTCAGTGATCACCTAAGACCCAGCAGAAGTAGTGAGGCAGCGCCTGTATCTGCAGAGACCCTGCACTCTTTTTAATTCGCTGTGTTCGGGACGTTTCTGGGAATCGCTCTTTCTGCAAAACTCTATGAAAACAGCGGACAAAGTGTTGAAAAACACAAATATATTGAGGCAAAATCTGAGCTTTGATGGCATGTAAGTGAATGTAAGTACCCAGTGCGATTAAACGTAGCACCAAGAGGCAACAACAGGCAACAACAGGCATCCGTCGATCTGTGATCGAGCGACGAGCGGATGCAATCCTGTCTTAGACTCTGAACTGTAGCATATTTCATGAGCAAAGTCTCATACAAATGTAATATAATTTAATACAATATAATAAGATTGTGTCCCTGCTGTACAGAACATTAAATAATAATGAATAAAACATTTA
This sequence comes from Serranus cabrilla, assembly GCA_903364295.1. Lineage (NCBI taxonomy): Eukaryota > Metazoa > Chordata > Actinopteri > Perciformes > Serranidae > Serranus > Serranus cabrilla. The sequence continues at coordinate 101,953 of CAFUXE010001256.1, forward strand.
GTCAGCTAACCTGAATGTTGAACATCATGTAGGTCATCGTGTGTGTGTCAGTTTGTGGCTATGTGAGATTAAAACCTGTAATCAGAATCAGATTCGTTAATATTGCCAAGTAGATTTTCACATACAAGCAATTTGTTGTTGTATGTTGGTGCAAAATAACTAAATATAGTAAATATAAATAGAACTTTGAGTTAGAAAACAGCAGCCACGGACGAAACGGTACAAATATGGAGTTATTTCAGTTATATGTGACAGGATGATGGTGAAACAAAGTTTTAGCCACCGACATGAATGAATATATTGCTGTAAAAAACACGTTTCACAATGTATTTTCCAGATAAAATCAGAGGGCCATTTCACGATTGCTTTTCGAATCCTTTCAAATTCCACAATCTTCCGCTGAATGAGCGACCAAGGCTGACTCGTGTTTTCGCCCGTGCTCCATCTCCGTCCCTTTTACATTTTTTTATGTTCTTCTGTCAATTCACTCCCTTTTCTCTTTGCTGACCCTGACCCAGCATCAGCCAAAACCACTTAATATAATGTAAAAAATTATGTTCTCCCCTTTGCTTCTTTTTAACGTGCTGCTGACTGCCGCGTGCTGCCAGTCGTTTCATCTGACAGCATGAAGAATAACTTCATAGAAAAGGCCAATCTTCTCACTGATGGTCTGTTTGCTTATGTAGGTCATATAGATTCATCAGTATTAATAATTGATACTGTTTCATAACCAGTTAAAAGCTCCTTGCAGTTGTTATAAAGTAAATATACCCATTGAACCCATTTAAAACCCCCTTCGCCCCCATCACCTCTCCTACAGAAGAGCAACAGACTTTATGGTTGTTTAGCCTCTTTATGTTGTTGTTTTGTGACTCTTTGTAGTCGTTATCCCTCTCTGAGGTTCTGTGTGTCTTTATAGTTGCTCGGTGTCTTGTTGTGGTCATTTGGCATCTTTTTTAACAGTCATTGAGAGTTTCTTTTTGCCTCTTTGTGGTCATTTTGATTCTCTTCCTCGTTGGTATGCGTCTCTTTGAAGGACATGTTGTCAGTGAAGGGCCCTGATACTCTGGGCCTCTGGGCCTGTGCCGGTTAATCCTTCTACGATTGTTGCAAAGCTAAACAAGGTTTCAGCTCATGAAAAGTTGTGGATACGTGCTTTTCAAATCTGTGATGAAAAGATCCTTGTTCTTTTTTTGGTGCAATCAGGAGCTAAAGTATTGACAGGTTACGCCTAATACGTCCCACAAGCAGAAAGCTGGTATGTGATGGATTACATGGATTGTAAAACAAATAGCCCTGAATATGTTTCTCCATGTGTGTGTGATTGTGCCCAAGACCTTAAATTCATGCCTCTTAAAAGTCTAAGTTCCCCTCCAATCAGCCACCCACGTTGTGAGGTCCATAAAAAACATGGCAGCGATACACACAATCATTGCTCATTTTAAAGTCAATGTGGAATAATAAGTAGCTGTCACAGTTGCTGTCCATTTGCAGTCTGGCTGCGCAGCCTCTCGAGTCCGGTTGCCGTTATTCCATCCATTATATTAATGTGCTGTGTGTGATTGAAGGACAAAACACACAGAAACTGGTCCAAAGCTGTGGGGAGAAGAACAATCTCCTTTTTCTAGCTTGCTGCAGTTTTTCACATGTCATCCTCTTCTGTGAAAACTCTCCAACAGGAGGACTTTTGTTACCATCATGTCGTTTCCAATATCTCTGGAACAGTTGGGAGTAGGGGGATGACAGACGCAGCATATGGCCTTATTGTAACCTTGTCCGCCGCCTCCTGTAGTGCTCCCTCGCTTGTTTTGAGTCCTGTAACAGGCCGACTGCCCATCGAGAAGCAGCAGAGCGAGTGTGCTGGGACACTTTGGCATGTATGTGTGCTGAACTTTACTGCCACTGCAGTTGCAGTTTCCTGGTTGAATTTCTTCGAGCAGAGACAGTGAGAGGGGGAGAGCACACCGCTGAACACCTTACATAACTTGGTGGAAAAGATAGATGTAAAAGCAGTGCTTTGAAAGGCGAAGCACCCCGTGTCTGTCAAAATTTCCTGTGCAAAATGGCTTTTAGTCACAGTGTGAATGCGTCTGGGCACTTGGGAACTTTCTATAGCCACCTGGACAGCACAAATGTGTAGTTTTGGAGAGGATGAGATGTGTTTGCACCGCTGTATCTGGCTCTGGATTTCCACAAAGTGGAAATGAGAAGTTTCCTGAGAACACAGCGTTCTTTTTTGCAGTATTAAATATGGAAGTGAGCAGATGCTGTCTTCCCTGAAGTGTCCAGTGTCGCACTGGTGATAATCCTCAGGGCTTCAGCACTGAGTGTGTATGTGTGTGTGCAGCAGTGTCTTTCCCGTCCTCTCATGTATATTTTTGTGTTGTTTGCTTTTGGATTCCCCTCCGCCGTGCTTTTCATCCTTGAACAACACGTCAGTCAGGTGCTCTCTGAGGACTCGAGCGAGAGAGGAAGAGAGAGAGACGTGGGGACACCAAGAAAGAGTAAAAGAGAGACAGAGAAAAGGGGAGGAAGACAGGGGAAAAAGAGTTTTGAAAGACTTCTAACTTCCAAGCTGACTGTCATAGCTGTGCTTGCCAGAGGGGAGAGCACCTTTAAGCATACTGGATGAGTAACGATGTGGAGGGACTACAAAAGCAAAGTAATACATAATAAGCAGCGCTCTCTCTGCTCTGCTCCTCTGCCAGCTAACCTACATGAGATTGGTGTTGAGAGAAAATTTGGAAGTGCTTGAAAGGTCAGCAAAGGCCTCGTGTAAAAGGGGCTTCTCCTTTAACACTCTGCACGCGCTGTAATAAGATTTAGAAAGCGTGGACGCAGCTGTTCGATTGGGATGTCGGCCTTGACACATAGATTTCCATAGGAATGAGGAACAAAAACAGACAATGTGGCGACGGAATCAAAACGTGACAAAATGTTTTACATACTGTAGGTAACCCGGGTTATACTCGCGCAGTAACTCACTTATTATCTGCTGCTTCAGGACATAAACCCGCTTCTCCTTTTTGCCGCCGCATAAATCAACAAATGCATATTTCTCGGCTGGTTTTTGTTTGAAAAGTACAATAAAGCGATCATTGTTGAAATAGCTGAATCGTTTTTTTTCTTCTTAAGCGCCACTCATCTTTTGACTGCATTCCCAGTGCTTTTTCACTCATTAGGCCTGAAAGGCATTTCTGCTGGCATTGATGATAAAAGAAAATCGAGAAATATGACTGTGTGATGTTGTACGAGTGCAGAGCACTGCCTGCTGTTTGAACACAATGCCCTGTGGTTTGTTTTGTAGCACCACCCAGAACTCAAACATTAGGGTGTTTGCGCCCGTATTGACAGACAGCCAGGCTTTGCAGCGTTATGCCAAAACCAACTGCCTGTATCCTTGCAGGCATGAAAGTCCGGCTCAGTTCGTCCTTGTACGTGTGCACAGCCAAGCAAGCAGGAGAATTATCCCTTTGTCATAATTGATACTAGAGTTAAATATGACGCTCAGCTCAACTTTGTTTAGTGCAGGTTAGGAGTCTGCAGCACAAATCATAACTCCGTAATCTGTGCTTGAACACAAGTGGAGAGAGTAATGGGTCCTCTGCACGCTTCCTCTTTTTAGCTCTCTCCTCCTTAGGATGCAGGACAGCTCCTTTGTAGTCACTTCATTATGTAGAAATGATAATTATGCCCCAGTGGAAGCTAGCTTCACCAAAATGTATTAGAGCCCTCAGTCACATCCACTGATAATCACATCGTGACTGTCATTTCCAAATTTTTAATTTTCAGGAAGTGTCTAAGCGAGACACACAGACATAAGAAAGGACGAAAAAAAATAAGCAAACAGAAATTCTCCTCAACCATCTCATGGTTGTGTGCCAGCCAACATTCAGTTTACATCCAGTAAAATTCAATTTAAGGTAGCAACAACACGTTTCATTTCAAATATTAAAATAAATGTGGTTTACATGAGTGAAACGCGAGATTATGTTGAAAAGCAAGCACTTTTCAAGGAGAATATTCAAATTCAAGCATATTCCTAACCTTAAAAACATGCTTGAAATGAAGACTTTTTAAGACTTTTTACCGATCATGACTTTACATCCCTGTTTGTTCAGACTCATGCTCCCATGCCAGTACACGGTGCTTCAAGTATAGATTTGCTGTAAAGAAGCTACAAAGTCTTAAATAAGTAATGCTTCACACACATTTTGTGATTTGTTTTTGGCTTCATGCACCACTGGACATCTTTCATAGGAGTGAATGGGGCCAGTTATCTTTTTACATTAATGATTTTATCCCACTACTGTGAGATTTTGTCATAATTAGTGTTAGAATTCTTGAGTTATGATGAAAAAAAAGTATATTTTGTGACGTCACTTTGACCTTTGACCATCAAAATCCAACCAGTTCATTCTTGAGTCCAAGTGGACATTTGTGCAAAATTTGAATAAATTCCCTGCAGGTGTTCCTGAGATATCACCAAAAACAGCGATGCTCGGATGGATTGTCATGTATACATATGAATGGACAAACAACCAAAAAACATGAAATCATTGCCAGCGCGGGGGCCTAAAAATCCAGCTTTAACCTCTTACACAACTTCCCTTAAACAGAAGACGGGCAGAAATGAATCACTTAAGCTGATGTCACGATGTTTTTGCTTTGACATCATAGTTAAGTCAAATCAGAACAAAGCACACAGAGAGACAATGAGACGTGACTGCTTTAACATCCCGGTACAGTCATAACAATGCTCTCTGAACTCGAGGGTGCATTCCCCCCAAAAAAGAGAAAACATTACGCATGACCATTAGCTGATAATTGGGCACTCTGTACTGCAGTAGCCTTTCAAGTGTGCTGCAGGGAGGAGCTGCAGACGTGCTACAGGCCAAATTATCATTGCAAAGTCTGAGAAGCAGCAAAGTCAATGATGGATTAAACTCAGACTTTATTCACTGAGTGCTCCTCATGCTACACTTGAAATTACACTGCAGCTCAGTGTTTACATTTCCAAAAACAGAAGCAGTCTTTCCATCATACTAATTTCCTGTTTTATCTTTGACCGTGGCGCGGGCCTGCAGGAAGTGGAAACAAACGACCTAGAAGCTGAATTGTTTGTCAGTCAGATGGGTTCGTGTTTGCATTCATGGCTTCCTAACAATACTGGGAGCGGGAGGAAAGGGATTTGGCCGACTAAATCCAGGTCAGACATAGTCAGATTACCCCTTGATCTGGCACGGAAAATTCCAACATCCAACATACTAATGGGAAGACGCTCGCTGCTTGATTGAACGGAGAGAATGAAAAAAAAAGACACGAAATGTATTCTTTTAAAAAAGTAAATTGTATTATATTTGTTGTGTTTGGATACAATATAGAGACACAATAACAATCATATGTACATGAGTGAAAATAAAAACAATTCACAATAGTAAAAATGCAACATGATAAGTATGCTTAGTTTGAGGGCTTTAGTAAAATAAGTGGGGCTGTTGCAGATGTTCCTGGTGATTTCTACTTAGTGTGTCATGGATTTTAAACTGAGGGAGATTTAAACTAACCCTGAGTTGTGGAGGGATTGGAGAAAATGGCACCCAAAGACAATTAAAGTCAACTGTTTTTGGGGACTTAGGATAAAGGATTTACTTCAAAGCCTCTCAAAATGATGCAGCGAGAGTCGAATGGGTCTAGCAAACGAGAATCGGGGAAGAATTAAACAGCAGAATTTTAAAAAAGGGTCGAAACCACAACAGCCACCATCTTTGTCTTCATTATCACCGTTACAGGGGTATAATTATCAAGTGCATACTGTTTTCTGTAATGTTCCTCTGGAAAAAAAACTGCATTTTGAGGAACATCAGTCTTCATTTCTTTGGCAGAGCTGCTGTGGATGAAGTTAAAGTTTCAGCAATCCTATCTGGAAAAGCACAGCGCTTATTACACGGCTCAATTTCCAATTCTCTCACAGGTACGCACACAAACACACACTCACACACAGAATACAAAATGAGGCCGCAGCACAAAACAATCTCCCAGACAGGCTCAGTGATACAAAAACACATAGACAAAAAGGGAAAGACAGCTATTATATGAGATTCGGGAAGGATAGTAGTAACTATTCATATTCTCCTTTATAAGGAAGAAACACAACAACATCTCTCACTCCATTAGAGGACTTGGGTTGCGCAAACACAGATGGTTATCTCCATCACTATACATGAGGCTGCTGTGTGGAGAAATGGAGAGGCTGCTCGACAGAGGCAGGCTCCGGGCCATTATACCACCTCAGAGTGCTGAGCTGTAATTGCAGTGGGAGAGTACAATCAGTTACTGTGTTTGTCTCTGCTCTAATCTCTATACCCTACCTGGCCCTTTTTATAGACAGGGAGCTGCAGGTTTTTCGCCCATCCTTTCATCTGACTGCACATGGGGAGTCTTTCTAGTTCAAATCTGTCAGAATTCAAACCGCAGTTTTAGTGCTTTTTAGATAAACCTGAGGCAACGCCGATAAATCTGAAACACGGCTGACCCTGGGCTCTAACATCTATTATGACGAGCAGCTCGACTGTGATCGCTCTTTATTCCTCTCTGACAAAATGCCAGACCAACCTTTGTGCCACATTGTGCAGCTTCCCTGCTGCGATTTTGACATTTACGGACAAAGTTGTTCAGTTTTCTGATGAGCGTACAGCGAGCGGCACATTCAACACTACGCAGCAAAAGCGAATTCCTTCATGTTTATGGCTCCCCTATGACCCAAATACTTCATCTTTGTTGTGGCGGCCATAAACCAGACTATTAAAAAGCAAAAACTGGGTTTATAGGTGCCTCCGAAACAAAAGGCCTGGCCTCTGTACAAAGCGGAGTTCAGTGCATGATGGTGAAAGCTGTAAAATGCAGGCTAAGCAGGATTACTCAACTGCTGTGTTTCACATGGTTTCATTATTGTAGGAAAGTACAGTACAGCGCTTGTTCAGGATCGAGTGCAATACTACTTTTAGAAAAAACAAACAACAACTAAAAATCACTTTTATGTCCTTGGGTATTTGGAAAAGCTGGAAATTCACTTTCTTTCCTCTCCTGGTGCTCCCCAAAAAATGATTTTGGTCCATTAAAAGCTCCTCACAGAGATATGACTGAAGGCTTGTGCCTGATTCATGTCTTTTTGATTAAGTAAGAGAGCAAGCAAAGTGCCCTTGGAATGAAGACAAAAATATGTTTTTTTTCAAGGCACAGTTGTCGAGGCTCCTATCCCTGAATATACTGATAAGAGCATGAAGTTTTTACATTCATTTAAAAAAAACAGCTGCTGGGTTTTGTTTACTGTGGAGGCTGGAGAGGAAACAGACTTTGGACTAACTAGCCGAGATCATTTCAGTGTTACAGTAACGGCTGAAAGGCACACACAAACACAGAGCAACAAATTAAAAATAAAATGTTCATGATTGTCACCTTAAAAAAAAGCTATCTTGCAAGATGGAACATGAGGGGTGACTGGAGGTAAAAGGTGCCTGATGAGGAGGTCGGCGGAGGTCAGAGGTTCCCCTCGTCGAGCATCTTGTTGACCCCGTTACAGATCCTCTGCAGGTGAGCGCGGTAAACCTCAGAGGGCCCGTAGAGAGACGCCAGGAAGTCACAGTCGGCGAAATGATTGAAGACGTGGTTTACTCGCGAGTGGCTCTTGGCTGTCAGGTGGCGTTTGATGGCCTGGTGCAGCAGCTCGCGGCAATCATTCAAAATGGCGCTCATGACGCGGCGGTCAAAGGTGAACTCAATCTGGTGGAAACTGACCGCCGTCATGGCCAGGGTGTGGACTTTCTTCCTGTGAGACGAGGAGAGACAAGAGAGGCTGTCAGTTTCTAATTCTGACTGGGGCAGCAGAAGGAAGTAAAAATAGAAACTGCTGTCTTGTGATTTTCTTCAGAAAAGTTTCACAACTCCCCTCTATCAGTTACAGTGTTGTCCTTCGCAGCGATGCATCTCCATGCTAATATAATCTCCATTCTCCATACTGTGCACTTGTGTCAGCTTCACATGCCTCCAAGCTGAGTTTTTCTATTTTAGTGGAAAATATATAAACTGATGTAAAAGTCAATTTCCTTAATTTGCTTCCATCAGCACACAAAAAATGTACTTGAACTGCAGTTCTCTCCACTCGAACAGCTCTCAGCCAGAGCCGGCTCGTTGTTGTTTTCTCAAGGTTTGTCACCTTCTGACACAATATAACGACATTTTAATGCATGCAGGATGTGATGAAAGTTCGGAATTACAGCATTTTGTAAAATGTTCTTTCTTTGGGAGTATAAGATGAGACACTGCATAGAAATGTTATCCGTCAAGAAATAGTTCCAGCATGCAGCTTCCTTAAACCACACATTGTCATCTTTACGGTTTGTGTACAGATAAAACACACAAGATAAGCTTTGATGTTGGGTGGCGCATTTCTTAACGCTGGACAGCTGTTGCTTCCACGTTATTTTGAATCCCACAGCTTTTTATGTCAAGAAAACATAAGCGCTAGGATTGGCCAGGCGTCCACTCCGCGCTGTCTGGCTGTCACACGGGGCGGAAAAGTGATTTAAGGTAATCGCTTCCTGGCTCTTGCTCTGTACTCAACAGTTTGACATGAGAGAAGTAGTCTGTTGTAGTCTTAAAGCGTAGAAGCTTAACACCCACTGTGGCTTCCCAGCATCAGCCCTTCATTCTTACAATGCATTGTGCACACTTCATCTCTATTAGGATGTCATCATAAACTCCATTATATATTGGTAGACATTCTATTGCATCTATTGTCTGTCTATTAATTTCTACTGTCAAAAAACACAATATGATTTGCATGAAGGCAATATTTACACCAGGGATACTCAACTTGCTCGGGGTCCACTGAAGACATTTTATTTATTTTTATTTTGAAAATTTGGTTATGAATCATGATATTGGGGTTATTGAGCATGTTTGATCATTCATCTAATTCTAATTGAAAAAATAAAAAACATTCATTAAAATGTCTCTCAATGGGACATCTCTCATTTTTTCATTCACAATGGGATTTGACACATATTTTGCCTTTAACACATTTGGAAGAGAAGATTTTGCCGTCCAGCCTAATATCATGCTGGGCGATACGGCCCATATTCAGTTTGAGCTTTCAGATGAATGGCTCTCAGACCAGGGTCTCAGTCTAAGCCCGGGTCTCATCAGCTTTGTCATCCTTAATGCTTTCAATGACTGGATTATCCCTCCAGGTTTGGTTTTCCAACCTCTCAGAATTATCATTCTGCTATCTCCGCTATCTTTTCTGCAGGGCACCATCGCTGCATCCTGTGCAAGTCGATTGTGATTGGTTTAAAGAAATACAAACAAGCTGGAGCGTTTTTCCCCTACAGCAAAATGATAATGGGTGCAGTCATACCTTGCAAGACAATGAGAGTGGTATCATTGTTCTCATCTAACTCACACTTCCTGCAGATCCCACAGTGCTGGAACATTCCTTGCTGCCTACCTGAAGTTGTCCACCAGTATCAGCTCCTCGCCGTTGAACTGGTTGTTTCTGTAGAGCACGCCCAGCTTCACCACCATCTTGATCAAGTTCTTGATGATCTTCTGGGACTCTTTGCGGTTGCGGGTGTACTCCTTGGTGACGCGGTACAGCTCGTCCAGCACCTCGCTGCTGGTGTCGTCGATGAAGAGGTTGGCCATGCTCTTAGTCGCCATCTTGCTCATGAGTTTTTTCTGAGCCTGCAGGGCTAAGCTCTTGGTGCTGAAGGAGTCCATGGTCAAGCCTGGGTCAAGATAAGCAGAAAAGATAGTTTAGTTAAATGGGTATGCATGGTATGAGCGGGCATCCGTTTCTTTTTCCAGGTGATATGAAACGGCTTCTTAGATAGCAGTTCTCACCTCGAAGCAAAAACATAACACACTGACAGCCTGCAATGTTTGAGGTTATTGCAAATAACATCTACATTAACACTGTTTAAACTGCGGGGCCATGAACTGTCCCCTTTATCAGATAATGAGCCGTGGCAGCTGTCAAATTAGTCCCAGCAACCCTCTGGCTTGGAGCCTACGAGGTAGTTAGAGAAGAATGTGTCATTACGTGTGCAGCAGTAAAGTCAGACTCAGGTTCAGCACGACCACGCCGAGCAGACAGAGAGAACCAGATGCATGTGTGTGTCTGTGTATGTGTGTGTGAAGGTGAGCAGGAGACACGACTTATTCACTGCACGCATGTTGTTTGATTTATGTATGATGTTGCTTCTGAGTGCGTGTTTGTGTGCCAAAGCAGAGTGAAAGGCTGCCCCCATGATGGAGGATCATGAATAGCGGGGGGGTTACGGGGGCGCTCGGCTCCCTCACCCCCTCCAATCTCTCCCATCAAATGAGGCAGGTCCACAGCACGCCTCGTCATTTCAGCAGCCGCGTCCCAATGCGTTCTGCGGGTCACTTCTCCAGGTTTGTACATTGAGTTTTTGAAAAGTAAAATTAATCTATTTTCCTGTACACTCCCTCTCTAACCTTCATGGATCTCAAAAGGATAACCTTGGAACAGGAGAGTAAACAGACAACAAAAAAAGACATTTTCCACTACTATCCTCCAGCGCCAGTGCAGGCAGAGTGGATATGGGTGGAGAGGAGAGGGGAGCTTAATGTTGATAAGACATGGCCGACCTTAAAAAATGTATTTTCATAAAATTATGCGAAAAGAACGAAAAACGAATTAGTTTTTTTTATCATAAAACAACTCCCTAGACTTAATTTTAGGAATCTTGAAAAAGGGCTGCAGCTGCCAATTATTTTCATTACCACTGATTATAAAAAGCCAGAAAAGCCTGTTACAGTTTTACCAAGATCAAGGTGATGTCTCCAAATGTCTTGCTTTTTTGAACAACTCATTTAAAACTCAAAACTCATATGATAGATGCTTTAAAATAGCACAAAAAAGAAAAAAAAAAAGCAGGAAATCCTTCTTGAAGCCTGCGCCAGAGAATAATTTGCGTTTTTGCTTTATATTTGACTGTTTGACACTTATTATCAATATTGTTAATTGGCTAATAGGTGATGATTCATTGCTGCAGCATTTCACAGATAAAAGCTACACATAAAACACCCCCATCTCTTCAGAGCTGCAATTTCTTCATAATTAATAATGTGAAATGATAAAGCGGGGTCAATGAAGAGACAGTGAACAAACTCCCACACATTCAAATACTTCCTAATAAGACACAGCTTGGACAACATACACAGCTGTAGATCTCATGCTTTAAAAACAGTAAAACATTCATAACTTCTATGAATAGGGGATTATTATACATGGATATTATAATGCATAGCCCCTATGGATAGGGTCTCTCTGGATTAAGAGGTTAAAATACATAAATAAGTTCTAAATAAAACAAGAGAGAAAGCAAATTCAATGCAGTCTGGCAGGTCAAACACGACAGATTTACATAAATATGCATTCTGATTTACCAGATGATGATGAAGTGTTGCACCTCAATGTATTTTGGTACCAACAAGTGTTTGTCACACCATGTATTGAAAACTGTCAAGTACTCAAAGCTGGCATTTAATGCTTGAGCCAATTCACGCTGTTATAAAAGAAGTATTTTAGACCATAGTTTATCACAGCAAGTTATTCTACGGTGAGAAGTTTAGATTCTTTTGGAGGGAAAATTAGAGGCCTATTTCCTTTATCCACGAACCTGCCAATTATTTCCTCAATTAATCAGTATGTTAATGTCGTTTGTCCCTGGATTGTTAAAAAGTGAAAAACATGAGCATCAGTTTCCTGGATACCAAGGTGAAATCTACAAACAACCTCTGTGTGACCAACAGTCCAAAACACATAACAGAGGCTACAACATGAGGATAACTGCTTATAAAATGCATGAAATTATGAACAAAACTGTTTAATTTTCTGCCAACTGACTAACCAATCAGCAAACTAACATTTCTGCTTCATGGACATGATCTGCTTGTGTTCCTTATACTGCAGTAAGTGTTTTGGTATCAGTACCAAAACTCCAGTGTTGAATAAACAGCAGTATCAAACATTTTAAATAAACAATGCCGGGCCCCATCGTGTTGCCTCTCAGGAACCAAGGAAATATTCATGCAATTAAGTACCCCATTTCATCACCTCAGGGGGAAAACAGTCAGATGTTATTTACTTAATACCTCCCTGTCATCGACATGCTAAATGTAGCCTAATTGGTGAGTGAAAATAATTATATTTAAGCAAATTCATATCACAATAGGGGTCTAATCTCCTCCACATGGAAGTAACCCTAAAGCTCAACTGAAAATCTGCATGATTGGCAAATTGCCTTTCCACGTGCTGGAGAATAATAAAAATCCAAAGCAGGAGATTTTCTATTAGTGCAGCAGACAAAATGAACGGTGACACATCCCTGCTGGGTGACTTGTGATTTTTATTGTTGGTACTAGAAGGCAGTGCGTCTACGTGCTACAGTGTGTGACTTTCATTCCCCTCGCTCGCTCCCTCTCTCTCTGCAATGCCTCTCCAAGAATATCAATAAGACTCCTTGGAGAGAGTGTCAGCAGGATGCTTCCCAGGGAGGAGACACATGAGGAGAGGGAGAGCAAAGACAGAGGCGGAGAGATGGAGGGGAAAAGGGGGCGGGGGGGTGTTATATATCAATCCTGAAACATCGGGGGAACTGTAGGTGTTGAATGAGAGGCCATTTATATACGGTCTCATGCCGAATCTGGTTTTACTTCCTCTTTCTTTGCAGGTGCTGGACTTTTAATCGGGCCTCTGGCTGTGCTGATCAAGGATCACTGGCAGATCCCCATCGACCGTTTCACCAGGATTGTAACTCTAAACTTGCCAGGCTGCACTTGTTACAGAAAATCCTGCTCTGATGCAATGTGTATGAAATGGATAACAAGGAGAAAGACACTAATAATGAGACTGAAAAGCCCCCCAAAAAAAGAAACTTAAGAGCTTTGTATCTACGCAAACAGCGATTGAAAACAATCACTTAGTCCTGCTGTCACCCTCTAATCACGACGGTGAGCCTCAAGAGGACAATCGCTTATCGCAACACTTAGAGTACTTATGCATTTACCTCCGTCTCCTCCTTTCTGCGCCCTTGCTGATGGACGTTTAAGAGTTTAGAGAAGTGCGTCTGGATAATGGGCACATTAAGAAAAGCAACCTCTTTGTCAGATTGGAGGGTTTTTTTCATATTGCTCATTAAATTCAACTCAGGTCGGGGAGCGAGCCAATCACAGCCTGCTGACGAACGACAGAAAAAGAATGAGAAAGGGAGGAGTGTTTGTCTTTCATACCCGTGAATACAAACACTCCTGGCACTTGGGAATGTCTGTCTGAGGTTTCACTCAAAGATGAAGAGTGACATAACAGACCCCTGGCGCTGTTATCTTCAGGATGGAGGGAGATCCTCACTCCTCACTTTCCCCTTCCATTTCCCCCGAATGAGAAAACTAAAGGCTTCATGAAAAAGCTCCTCAGGGGAGAAGTGCTTGGAGTGATGAAAACTGTTTTAGATCAAGGAATCTTTTTTTTTTTTGGTGACTTTGCAGCACAAGAGTGGTTAGTGCCAGATCTAAATGGCCTGTGAAGTCCGGTGCCCAGGGGACAGCCCGGCCAACACTGACACAGCGCCTTCATAGTATTTATAGAGGCAAAAATCTTAAAGGATTTAAGGCTGAACAAGACAAGACAGCAGCAAAAACTGCGGGGTGTTATTGCAAAAATACACAAGCCAAAGCCATCGCTTCATGCAGGAATCACACAAACAAACATCTGCATGTATGCATACACATTACTGATAGGTCTGGTGTGAGCAGCTGAAAATGAAATGAAAAACAAAGACAGATTGCAGCAGCTAACAGCTCCCCAACATAATTATAGCAGTTAGACAAGCTACAAAATCATCAACTCACAGAGAACAAGCCTGCATACATTCACTCACAAAGACATGCAGGCAACAGCTAAGCAAACATGACTCATGGAAACGAAACCGGACCCTGCACGCAGTGCTGGGTGGATGTCTCGTGACAGTGAGGGAGTCTGGGTAATGTACTCAGGGACGCACACACCCTCCAGCAGGTGCAGACAGCCTTATCTGAGGGATCCGAGGTAAAAGAAAAAAAAGAGGCTGTGATCACGAAGAAATACCCCGCCTGTCCTCTCTCTAGTCCTTGGAGGATTATTGAAGCTGGGTCAGGTGAAGCTGCATAGGCCCTTTATTATCTGGCTTTAATTTGCTTTGCCTCTTTGAGTTTCAGGGCAGGTAAAGCTGATGTCTGCATTGGGGACACTTCAGCCAACACCTCTTCCCAATTAATTTGGGGGAAGGGGAATAAGTGGGATGACAACTCCTACTGGCTGTCGTTTTCATTTAGTGTTTTCACAATGTGGCCGTTGTGGAGACCTCTGAGACTGACACAGTGAACAAGGGCTGTTAAGAATGACTTCTACATCCTGGTGCTTCAACTTTGAAAGACTGTGTAACTTATTTGAGCCTTCAGGAGTTGACTGCAATATGATGAAAACTATACTTACTATTAGATATTTTAATAAATGTCTGATTTCCAAAGGACCAAAATGCCTTTAGCTAGACTTACAACCAATCATACCTATCATAAACGCAGCACTGAATGCAGCACTGAGTGCAGCACTGAGTGACACATTCAAATTTGTTTTCAAGCAGGAAAAAATGCCGGCCTGTTCCCAAATGTATTCAACTACAGCTGAACAATCACTAAAATGTGCTTCTGGAATCATTTAATGAAAGAAATAGGCAATGCAGTGACAGAATCTTGATTCATGTTTGATTAGCGATGCCTTGTTTGACAGTTACATTTGAGTCTGGTGAGTTGCACTGGATGTTATTCATTTTATCAAACCCACCCTATTAAACAAATGGTTGTGTTAGCCAATCCAGTGCCAGAATGGAAATCTGTCTGAATGGGAGAGGGGATAGACACACATCGGTCAGAGCAAATAAAACATGTTTGGTAGATTTGTCATTCACCACTGTGCCAGTACAGTACAGCATCACTGAGCTGCCTGACTGTAGCTAATATACTGGAGATACTGGGTCCCTTAATCCGGAACAATTCCAAAAGCAAAAAAATACTTCGGCTGAGCTGCTCACAACTCATACCCAAACTAAAAATTGTGATTAGGGCTCTCAAGTAGACAGCTCCTTTCAATGTGGTCATAAGACAAATAATGCTTGAGAATCATTGGTTATGCCTTTTAAATGTGAGAAAGATGTGCAAAAAACATGTTCCCCACAATTTCAAGACTTCAAATTGCCTGCTGGGATAAGCATATGTAAATTATGAGCATATAAAACAGAGAAAAGCTAAAAACAGTCAATGTTTGACTGAGCTAGCTGCAGTTTAATAAAACTATGAGGAGAGATCTACACTACAGTACATACAATTTGCATAACATGACCAATTTGTTGCATTTTGGCTGCACATATTTAGAGTAAATCCAACATGATGTGAGCATGGCATTGGTTTACAGAACGGGGGTATTGAGCAGGATCCAGGATGCAGCCTCTGCATCGACTGCACTCACTTGTCAGTCAAACCATACTGAGGTGTGACAGGTGAGAAAAAGCCAGAAATTGGATACACCTGTAGCTCCCGCCCACTCTAACGCATGCCACCGTGCCTCATGAGGAAGAAGAGGCCAAAGCACCCAAAATATCACCACTCTAATACCTGCTGCCAATCTAGACAGCTTGGTGGGTGTTGATAAGAGCCCACATAAAGAGAAAAACCATAAAGGACGTGTTTCTACGCTGCTTGGCCACCACAAGTTGCTAAAAAAGCTTTGGCAGAGACTGCAGAACTTTTCCATGACACTTCGACTCACAAGTGATTGGTTGATGGCAGCAGAAAATGTCACGACTTTCATATTCTTCTGGGATGAGTAGTCACATGGATTGGGGGCACTGTGACCCTGACAGAGACGACTCCATCAGCAGAGGAAATCTTCACTGCTATAGAATGGAAATGATCACTGAGAAGAGCTCTGTATTAGTATGGATTTACTGCTCTCTAACTTTCTGAACGGACATAAATCACACCACAATCATACCTCACTGAACAAAACATCCTATAATCTGCCCTCGGCCTAATGTGTGTCCATGATTACCTCTGATATTTGACAGTGGCTTTCTCTCTGCTCTGTACTGAACATGGCCATATTCCCCAATTTTCCTCATATTTTTAAAGCTTCAATCTTGGTTACCAAGAGGTCCAAGAAAGATAGCGTGTGACGGAGAGCATCCCCAGTTTGAGTCCAGTCGGTGACCTTTACCATATGTCATCCTCCCTCTTCCCCTCCCCAACTCCTCTGTCCTGCTGTTTCCTACTGCTGTCGACTGTTCAATAAATGTAAAATACCAAAAATAGAATCTTTTCAATGCTTAAAACTGGTTAAAAAAAGTAGCACAAATATAATCAATTCAGGCCTGCAGCTAAAACTGTTATTTCTTATTTGTTATCTGTTCTGATTATTTTAGAATTAAAAAGCTTCATTGTTTGGTCTGTAAAAGGGT
Organism: Serranus cabrilla; assembly: GCA_903364295.1. Classification (NCBI taxonomy): domain Eukaryota; kingdom Metazoa; phylum Chordata; class Actinopteri; order Perciformes; family Serranidae; genus Serranus; species Serranus cabrilla. Next base: position 118,530 of record CAFUXE010001256.1, read on the forward strand.
GAAAAGCCATATTTAAAATGCACGTTTGTCCAAAACCCAGAAATATGCTGTTCACTACCATAGAAAATTAAGAAAACCAGCAAATATTCATATTTATGAAGTAGCAGACAGTGAATTTAGGGCAGTTTTCTGCTTAAAATTAAAAACCATTATTCAACCCATCTCACCTCCAAATTAATTAAATACACAGTTTGAAAGGTCTTTTTTTTCATGCCTCCACAGCGAACAAAGAATTAAAAGTAGCAGCTTGCCTGCATTAGCTTGAGACAGTTTATGCAAAGGTTTGTTTAAATAGTAAGATTTAGAAGAGTATAATATACCGGAGGCGTATTACTATAATAATGTAAAAAATGATCAAAATGAGCTTTCAATTTAAAATACTGAAATCAAAAGCAAGATCAGAAAATTGGACCATATGTCTTTTTTGTGGTACATTCAAGAAAAAATATTACACCATGTAGCATATTTTTTAAATAAAAATCTGAAAATGTAAATGGAAGATGTCAGAACATAGCAGCAATGATCTATTGGTCTTTACGAATCAAGACTCAATAGGATTTAATCAAACTGTAACATGAAAATCTAAGGTGCAAGCATATTTTGATATTATTTTGCTGTTGTTAAAAGCTGCCTCATTTACTGCAATTCATGACGAATTTTCTTCTTTTTTTTTTTCTTCTTTGAATTCAAGGTAGCATGAATAATTGATAGAAAATGATAACTTGGGGGGTAAGTCTTCCTTTAAAGAGGCGGACCAGTATGGAAACAATAAGAACAACATATGCAACCCAGTGAAAGCTGTACGATAAAAACTACTGCTGTGAGGGTTTAACCTTCAGTTTAATGACACTTTTGTGAATCAAGAATTTCTTCTGTTGATCAGCTATCATTTCAGATCAAAAAAAAAGAAACTAGACATGATAAGCACCATAAAGGTAGTATTTATTGCAGGGCTGTTGAACTGGGTTGGATGGTTTTGTGTACACGCTCTGAACATTTGTATTTGCTTTGCTGCCTTTTGGTAGAACTCCCACAAGAAAAAGGTGAATAGAAAACAGCAAACGTGTGAAGTCTACAGAACCATGCATTACCCCATCTTCTCCTAGGCCAGTTTGGATAAAAGCCTCACAACACTTCACAAATAACAAGAAAACTGCGGCCCCCTGAGGGAAAGTTTGAAAAAAAATATGTTCTTGATCATGACCAAAAGTATTACGGATGTCATTAAAACTAATTCTTATCAGAATCGCAAAACTTCTTTCTCCACAGATTCTCCCCAGCTGTATGATATAATCTGTCTCCACTTTGAGAAACAATAGACAATTCTGGTTGTTATATAAGGTACATCCGTGCTTTGTGTTCAGAGAGGACAAGTAACCACTCAAATGAGCTGTGCTACCACTCCACTGTGAGGGAATCAACAGCAGGATTTCAGGACAAGTGAACGCTGCAATATCATCTTTCATCAACTTTTGTAGTGTTTGTCTCACTCTTCTCTTGAGATGTTGCATAACAGAGGAGGTGCTGACTGCTGATAAGAGAGCCGGAGCTGTGTGTTAACAATTGTATATGGCAGGCGTGTGTGTGTCTGCGTAATGGCCTCTTTGTACACACACACACACACACACACACACTCATCTGGTTCAGCAGCTCTGACATGAGAGCCGTAATTACATCCAAACAGACGCACATATGCGAACATACATGCTTTGGAATAAAATGAATATGAAGGTTATGTGCTGTCACTCTCTCATCCTCCCACATCATCTGTGCAGATCTTTTGAGAAAGGAGGCAATCAGTGCCTTTCGCTCAGACACTATGCCCCATCCTAGCCTTTTTTAAGAGTTTTCTCAGATCTGCCAGAGCCCGCTGAACAATTAATAATTAACACATCGGCATATAATGGATCGGGGATTAATAATTCAGCCTGCCGATTTGGACTAAAATAGACCGGAGGCTAAGAGGAGTCTGCTGCAGTGCAACAGGTCGGGGCAGAGATGAGGGACGGGGGATAAAGGCTGGACTGCCCGCACATACAGTAAGAGGCAGTGACTGTGAGCTGATGGCGTTAATTTAGGAACATCAGTCAGTGTTACGCATGTATAATCAGGCTGGGAATACAGTAGCTGGTGCGCTGCCCGAGGGCCAACACAACACTCACTGACAACATTTGTTCTAGCATTAAAATTCAGAAGCGGGAAGTTGTTTTATGGTTACAACTGAGCTGACTTGGAAAGGGGGAAAAAAAGAAAGATTAATTAAGAATAAAGAGACGTCCACTATCACATGGCTTCACTTTCACTGCTAGTGCAAGTTTGAATGACATATTGTTTGCAGTATAATTAGCATCTTAAGGCACGTAATGCAAGACATGATCAAGGTGCTAACTGGGGCTCGGGCTATGACTGATGTCTGGGCCTATGACATATTAATTAAGGCCACCATAAGAGCAGGGCACATTATGAGTAATTTTCTTCACCTCAAGAGAGCATAATTTGTTAAGTTGGTACGTCAATGAAGTGGCAAATACCAGAGGGCTTGGCTGTAGAACAGCGGGGATGGAGATCAGTGAAAACAGAGGGGGACCAATATGAGAGGACATGACTGTGACTAATAGATGACTCAAGTGGGATCTCAGACGAGTCCGGTCTATTGGCAGACATCGCCGTCCCTCACTCTCTCCATTTCAAACAATGCCATGATATTTGCAGGTCATGCAGCTCTGCTCTTTCAGACAAGGCCACATGCTCCGAGTGTTTCAGGTTTCCAGGGAAACTGGAGGCCACCTGCGTGTTCGGCTGAACTTTGCAGCCTAGTAAAAGCAGGTCAAACACCTCTCTTGTCTGTGAGTTACCATGGATTCTCCTCAGCAGGAGCAACAGTGTCTCTAGCATTTCACTGAAATTTCAAGCTCTGTCTTTAATAACACTGCATGGGGGGGATGTCTGGCAACGTGACTGTATTGTCCTATTCTAAAAGACACTCGGAGGAGGGGATGTGCACAGATACAGTTACACTGAAATATACATAGACCGGACTCACCACCATTTGCTTAATCCTGCTATTGACTGGCAATTATCGTATATCATTATTATTATTTCTTGTCTTTCTGAATCACATTGTGCTGAAACAATAATAAAGCTGTTGTGAAGCACAAAGCTATGATTAATGATGAAAAGCAAATACTCATTAAAACCACTCATGGATGAAATCTAAAACAAAGGGACTTTAATTGTACTTCTATTGTGCTGTATTTCATTTCCACTATATTTTCAGTCCTTCCAAGGCAATGGACATCAGTTTGATTATTTTAGAGCTGTAACTAGTGATTATTTTCATTATTGATTATCATATTAATTAACTGATTCATCTTTTATATAACAAAATGTCAGAAAATACAAAAAATGCCCATCATGATTCAGTAAAGCTTAAGTTGGTGACTTTGGATGCAGCCCAAAACCCAAAGACATCCCATTTACAAAGATAGTGCTACTTTTAAGGCGATAACATGCCAAAACGTTTGGGAACCACTGATTTAATCAAAAAATGTCAGCAAAAAATGCAATTTCCGAGAGTCCAAGAAGACACCTTAAAATCTGCAATGATCTTATCAACAGTTCATAACTCAAAGATATGCGAAGCTTGATGATATAAAGCAGTGAAAACTTAACAACAAGAAGCAGAACATAGAAAAAGTTTGGTATTTTTGCTTGAAAATGACTTAATCAAAAATAATTGCCACATTTGGTTTATTTTATAGGTTATATAGACTTTTTCTGGCTGGTATAAATGTACAGAAGATGTTGAAATAAGGCCCCGCAGTTATTCTGTGATAATGATTTTGGCCTTGCCTCAGCTCAATGGTTGTCAGCTATTGCTACCAACAACAAAGACACAAAGGACGCCTCAGCAACTAAAACAGAGTAGGTTGAAAAACGCCAAATCATTTCACCACTGATACAGCTAATGCAAGAAGAGAGGCAACTCCAAGTCCTGATCCAAGGCCATAATTCATTTGACATGTCTGTTGAGGCTGTGCATGATAATGTGTGCTGCTACCTGCCAGAGCCCCAACTGCACACTGAAGCTATTCATCCACAATCAGACCTTGTTCTGGAGCGAAGCTTTACAATGTAAACACAGCAATGTGTTACAAAACATATCAGTGTTTGCAAAACATATGTCTTCACCCTTTTCAGTCTCGGTCTGGAAACGCTGTGGATTACACTGGAACTACAAAGAGGCTTATTAGGTGTTTCACCCAGCAGGGATGAAAGCATTCTCTGTATCTCTTGTGTTCCCTTGTTCTTTCACATTCAGTAATATTTTTGCTGGATGGTAAACCATGTGCACTCACCATGAATGTAAAACATGCCATTTTGGGAAAATATTTTCCCATTTGGCCACATGATATGTTCTCTGTATGGAATGGAACAGATTGTTTATCTTTCTACAGGACAAGGACAATACATAAATAATGGAGAAACAAGGATGCCAACAACAGCATGTGAAACATTGTAGTTTCTTCTGAAATGGTTGAAAACATGACAAAAGGCCAAAATCAAAAATCACAGAACATCAAATATGGTTACCCATTCTGCAAAGCCTTTCATTACTCACACATATATAAGAAACCTGATTAGTAATCCTCATAGTCACCCACATGACGGCCTAAAACCTTTCTGCATTTAACTTTTTGTCTTTATTCTATTTCAGCCCATCTGAGAGCACTGTTAAACCGGAATCAAATTCCTTGTATGTTGCACACATACCAATAAAGCCAGTTCTGATTCTGATTCTTGTTTAATTCATGAACTGAGTGACAAAGTCCCTTATTTAGTCTTCTAATAATATGCATGGTATTTGCTAATAAATGGCATTCTGTTGGGGCCATCTCTAAATTCCCAGGGTCCTAGATCTCCAGATATAAACTAACATTGAAAGAGATTGGTAAAGGCTAGCATTCCAAATTGCAAAATAACAAAAGGGACATAAACTTATTACATGTGAGAGACATCAAAGCCAGGAAAACTGTCTCGCCATTGATATGAAGGCATAGTTAGGGCCAATGCCATCAAAACAATTTAAAAAGGTCTGTCGTATACAAGTTTCTATACTGTTTCTATTGCAATACCAAAGAAAACACCAGCTGACCTGCAATATTTACATAATTTCAACATAGCTGGCTGTTTTGCTAACAGCTGGGGTATACAAAAAATATGCTTAACCATTTTTAAGTTTCATGTTGACTATTTATTCATGAATTGCCAGAAAACATGCTACATTGTGATATGAAATTACCTATATCAGGATAAAAGATTTTGGCCTGCGCCTACAGCTGAGCTAGGTTTAAAAACATAATAGCATGACTAGATGCTGTTGGTGGATGATTTCAACATTTACATTTTTGACCCAGGGTAACATAAACTGAACATTGGACCAAGGGATAAACACTGCTGAGAACATAAAATCCTCTGAAAGGTCAAATTAAGAGGATAATGATGTGGGGAACATGGGACCCTGTAAACCTAGTTATGCTCCTTTTTTGTTTTTTATCAATAAGATATCCTGTTCAAAACTGTCAGCCACTGTCTGAACTCTGATACTGCCAATCACATTACTTATAAATCACTTGAATTACTAAAATAATAAGTTGAAGCCATTTTTGTTGTTGCTAGCTTAATTGTGAAAATGCTATATTTGAATCACATCCTAACTGATAAGCTTGACCGTTACTTCCGGTAAGTTCGCAGTAAAAATACAGCCTGTCAAAGACAGACAAGTGACCAAACAAACAAAACTAAGTCTCATTAAGTTCATATGAGTCCACCGACCGTGAAAAAGCTGCACCACACTGACAACCGTGGACATTTTAAAGGCCTAATAACTCGGGTGTGATCTGACCACAGGCCCCTGATAATGGGTGACCGTTCATGTTTGTTGATGGGTTTGATTAAAAACCGTCCGACCATAAAGATGACCGGTGGGGCCAGCTGCGACATGGACTCACCTTTCTTTCTGTCTTTCCTTCTTTCTTTCTTCCTCTCACCTCAGCGGTACTCAGGAGTAGTCAGCCGAGAAAATGACAAGTTAATCTGAAGTCAGTCTCTCAAGTCTTCATCCTGGCAGCGCAGGGAGAAAAGTCTCTTCACAGCATGTTTGTGTTTGTTCGCTTATTTTGTTGGAGCTCCGCGGTAAAGAAGCACGTCCTCTCCTCCTCGCAGCTGCTGCTTGTTCTGTGTATCAGGCACAGATGTGTAAATTATTGAAAGACTGTTTTCTTCTCTCGGTTGCTGTGAGATCGGTTACAAGAGTTAGTTGTAACCCGAGTACTCCTCCTCCTCGTAAAAAAAGTTTCAAACTTGAGGGGGACCTGGAAATCAACAGATTGATGTCGGTTTGGGCCAATGGAGGAGCAACAAGGGGGAGTGGACCAGCCCAATCAGGCCGACAGAGAGGACCATTTACAGCCAGAACATTCCCTGCCCCCATCGGGGTTTCCAGTAATTATCCTTGTCCAGTCCCCAGTCCCAAGGCTGAAAAGTTCCCAGAGGAAATGGTGTTAAGGGAACAATGAGCAGGAACTGTGGGCAGTTTTTTCTGTCATGAACTAAATGATATACTGGTCTGTTAAGCTACACATTAATGCTATATATGTACATTTTTGTTAATTTGTGCACTCTCTCGTTAACTTATTGCTTAGTTTATGCTGTTTAACTTGTTGCCTTTATAGTACCTCAGAGAATTATAAAACCGGAGTCAAATCCCTTGTTTGCTGCAAACAAAGCTGATTTGGATTCTTGTTTAATTCATGAACCGGGTGACCGAGTAACATTATGCATGGTTTTTGCTAATAAATGGCATTAACTTCCAAGGGTCCTATATCTCCAGATATAAACTAACATTAATGTTAGACTCCTTTTTTCTTCTTAAAACACATAATCCTTTAAAAAAAATTGCACACTTAATAGTGTCTTAACATTTAATTAGTAATGAGAAAACACATCCATACAAACACACACACACACACGCAGATATATTTTGTCAGCGGATGTTTTTAGGATACAGGAAGTTAGTCATCTGTGTAATGAGGAAACAGGAATTCCCGAGGTCAAAATAGCTTTCTTGCATTGTTATTTCAACGCTGAGGTAATGTAGTATTGATATCACCACTGCGCGTTTGAGCCCCACATAGCCAGAAGCCTCGGGTCATACCTCAGTCAGTGTTGTTAAAGAAAGTGTGGTTTAAGCTGCCACATAAACTTAGCCTATCAATATTTATATCCTGCACTGTAAGTGTAATGTAGTGCTGCAAGTCATAATAAAAACACAGGACACCTGCAGTAGTGGAATTGATCTGGCGCGCCCTCTAGTGGTATAATGAGATTAGTGGGGGGAAGACCCAATGGTAGGAGTATTTAATTCAAAGAACTTTATTAGTCCCACGAGGGGAAATTAATTAACAGCAGCATGTTCAGGACATGAAGATGAATACATAGCTCATAAACAACAATAACAACCCATAGCAGCTTTCATAACATGCAACCATGAAAGTGCACCAGGAGCCAAGTGACTGGAATAAAGTGCCAGTAGTTAATATAATGCACAAAATAACAGTAAAATAAAATAAATATTATATTATACAGGTGTCCAACACCTACAGGGAGTTTAATAGTCTGACTGCCGAAGGGATAAAACTAATTAAATATGCAAAACATAGTCCCAAGTGTCAAAATCAGTCAAAGTATTTATGACAAATATAAAAATAAACACAGATATATATAGCGTATATAATTCTCAGATAAACCTGGAAAAACTCAGTTTCATACATTAGTATTGTTTGATCATTAGATAATGTCTTTTTTTAAAATTTGGTTTAATTCCAAAATGGTAATTATTGTTGTAATATACCCTTTTCTGTGAGTGTTGTGCTATGTTTAGGGTTGCAAAAAATATAATTCCCTTATCAGTTATTGGCCATTAAACCAGGTTAAACTGCTATTAGGCCTACGCAGATAACACGGTTAGCCCAGTAAACCTTTATTTCATAATTTACAATACATTTTTAGGCAAGAGCCTAAATTAATATGGCTGTATATGTATATATATATATATAACAAACAATATAATAATAATAATAATAAATGAATATATGTATTTGATCTAACTAGCAATGTATCTATATAATCAATTAACCAAATACATCTTTAGCTGAATGTCTTTACCATAGATCTTTACATATCCTCTGTGCTTTCATAGTTGAACTCTACTTCCCACAATCCTAGGTGAAAAGCCGGAAGATGACGTATTTTTGATACGTGTCAGGAAGCTACTGAGTCAAACATGGCGGCGCAACAGGGAGATGTTGATGAACTCTTCGATGTGAAAAATGCCTATTATATCGGCAGTTATCAACAGTGTATTAACGAGGCTCAAAAGGTGAAGGTAAGTGTATAACCCGGCATCAGTTGAACGGTTTTAAACAAGCTATTTCGACCGTTAATTACATATCTGCTGCGTATTTGCAGCCAACGGCTTTTTCGAGCTTCAATGCTAAACATGTTAGCAAATGTTTCTCTATAAAATGTCGTTTCTGTCTTTTCTTTCAAGCCGTCGTCACCAGAGAAGGAGACTGAGAGGGACATGTTTTTGTACAGAGCATACATTGCCCAGGTAAACTTTTTTCTCCATTAGGAATGTCGTGTATCACACTGGACCCAATCTGTTCTCATTAGCTTATAGCTACATTACATTCATTGCTGCCACTGATGTTGTTGGATTTAGCTGAACCTGTTGTGTTTTGTGCTGCTGTAGAGGAAGTATGCTGTTGTCCTGGATGACATCAAAGGCAGCTCTGCCCCAGAACTTCAGGCTGTCAAGATGTTTGCTGAGTATCTGTCCAATGAAAGCAAGAGGTAAGACCTTGCATTTGACTTGTGGGTCAACATAAAAGAAGTTTGTGGCTTAAATGGCTCTCTGTCAATGGTTTGTTGACAGTAACACAACACATACAGGGTTTTTATAGTAAGCCTGCTTGATTATGGCATCATAATCACGATTATTTTGGTCAATATCGAGTGTATGATTAGTAAACACGATCACTCGTTGACTTAAGAAACATCATGCATCTCTTGGTCTTTGATTTTGTTGAACTGTATATAACCAAGTGAAAAAGAAAACCCTCAAAAGTATACCAAAAATTGCCTCTACAAGTCTTAATGCAGCTGTATGCTCTACTGTTTAAACAATTCCCCTGCTGCTATTCTTTCTCTCTCGCAGGGATGCTATTGTTGCTGATCTAGACAAGAAGATGGCAAAGAGCGTGGATGCTGCCAACACCACCTTCCTCCTCATGGCTGCCTCCATCTACTACCATGAGATGAACACTGATGCTGCTCTCAGGACTCTGCACCAAGGAGAAAGCCTCGAGTGGTAAGAATAGATGAAGGTTTTACTTGTAACACAGTCCAATATGTAAAATAAAACAGCAGCCAATCCATTTTTTTAATCAGCGTTGTATTTGGGACCAGGCTATTCACAGGAACAAAAGCGCTCATTTTGAAAGTTACATTGCCAATATTTAAAAGTGTTTGAGTTTGCTACAATTTAACGTCTCCGTCTTTTTTTCTTCATCTGTTCGTGAATGTACTTTAGCAGCCAATGGAGAGCTAGCTGTACCAAGCATGCCGTTCTGCAGTGTAATAGTAAATAGGGGTCCCCTCTTAATATGCTACAGAGTTGACATAATGCATTACCTATAAATATGTCCTGTAGACCTCAAGAGCTTGCACTTGACACTGCACTTCCTCAGCAACACACCTGCCAAGCGTGAAATCAATTGGATGAAAGGTTGTGGCAAAAATCGAAAGACAGACAGACCATTTGATTGAGATAAAAGTTTTGGCTACAACTCCAAAGGGGTCACTAGGTTTATGAGGTTTTAAGTATGAAAACAACAGCCTGGAGCAGACCAAACTGACCTGAACATCTTTTTTTCCAGCATGGCCATGACCATTCAGGTGTTGCTGAGTCTGGATCGTGTTGACCTGGCAAGGTAAGAAAAAACACAAAGAGGACAGTTTGTATTAAATTGTTGGGTCAGCTTTGTTATGTGAAAGCTCATTGAAAATATCCAGGTGCTTTTAGAATGTGTTCAGTAATGTCATTTGACAATAAGTTTGGATTAACATGAAATTAACAACAAATTAATTAGAGGGACTGTGTCCCTCTAATAACTATCTACATGTTATTAACCGACAAGTTGGTCATGAGCAGGCCATTACTTTCTGATTATGGACACCATTAACCTGCTTATACCTACTCATGGTCAGTTGCCACAGAAAAACGGTTATGACCATGAATTCATATTTCCATTTTTTTTTTTTTTCAGAGTCAATAACATTGTGTACGGTTGGCAAACAGCAAATATAAGTCGACTGTGTGTGAAACAACAAGACTAATGAGCTATCCAGCCGTGTTATTGTCCTCAAATCAATATCAAGATTTTCACAAACAACGGATCGCAGCCTGAAGTAGTGAGTTGCATAGAAAATGAGATGTGAAAAAGTCATCAGTGTAAAGTACAAATACACAAGTATTTGACTGCTTGCAAGAAGAGGCTTTCACTGTGTCCATGTTGCTATGATATCTATCAGTCACCACATTGATTTAGAGCCGGAAGTGCCCAGTAGGTGTCCTTTGTTAGGAATTTATGGAATCAAAATTGAATCTTCACCCAGATCATGGTATAAGACAGTGCATAATTCTCATTAACAGGAAAGAGCTGAAGAAGATGCAGGAGCAGGATGAGGATGCTACTCTGACCCAGCTGGCCACAGCCTGGGTTAATATTGCTGTGGTGAGCAGATATCAATATCACCCAGATACACATATTCAATGTATAAGTAAAAGCTTTCTTATTAATAATTTGTAATCGAGTAAATGGCTTCTGTCTGCATTAATACCAAGTTAATTAAATTCATATTCATCACATTATTATATTATTGTATTGTGATTGAATGAAGCTGCAATCAGGTTTGAAATCATTAGCAGCCAGTGTATTATGTAGCAATACCTGGTGCAGTATAAAGCTAGTCAAACCAAAGTATTTAGTTCCATTGAATTTGCTCATATTGCACATTATAGTTTTTTCCCACTGTTCAAGAGCAGTAAGTACCACTGACACAATTAAAAAACAAAAGAAAAAACCACAGTGGTTGTGCATTTATTATTGGCTTTTCAGCATGACCACTGCTGAACACTCAGATTTATTCTTCCCTCCATTTTATTAAATTCTGCTTGTTGATCCAGGGAGGAGAGAAGCTGCAGGATGCCTACTACATCTTCCAGGAGATGTCAGACAAGTACTCATCAACACTGCTGCTCCTCAACGGGCAGGCGGCCTGTTACATGGCTCAGAACAAGTGGGAGGAGGCTGAGGGAGTGCTACAGGAGGCACTGGACAAGGTAACATTACAAGAATCTGTTCTTTGTTTTTGTCCTTCTTGTTTTGTCTCTTCATCACCTTTACTGACATACTAACCACACGTTGGTGTGCACACAAGCACAGTTTATTTAGGATTCATAAAACTGGTTGTCTAGATTTTGCCATTAGAAATGTTATTTTTTGTGTGAAATGAAATGTGTTTCGTAGACACACAGCAGCATACCTAAAAAAATGTTTATTATCATTTCTAGTAGTGTTTAGATCTAATATCATATGTCTCAGAAATAAGGCAAAATATTTCCTGTTGTGTTGTAACGCTGCCCTCAACAGCATAATACATTTCAAACATCTTGAACTGTTTGCATTTTAACAGCAGATGGCGCCATAAACTCTTTTGTGGTTTCCACTTATTGTATGGTATCTATAACAGGATAGGGTTTGACCAGTAGGCACTGTTTATGCACAAGATGCAACAAAATATTCACTTCACAGTAGTTTTCAAGGTAGTTCATTTAAATTTTTCATACTTTATAAGTTTTAAATATGTGCTGCTCGGACTCACCTTTGAGAATAAAACTTTTCTGTAATACCTTAAAACTATTACACAAACCAAAAAATGATCAGCTGTTAAGGCTTGCTGAGGTGAAGCCTTTCACATGTGTCTGGCTTAACTGAGCTTTACTTTTCCTCTTTTTATAATTTATAATAATTTTATAACAAAGTCAAGGTTATTCATTGATGTCGTCTCTCACTTAAAAGACAGAACATAACGTATAGTAAGAGTATTGTGTGACTTTACATGTATGTTCTGCAGAGGAAAACCAGAATAATGTTTTTATAGTAATAAATAAAAGGAAAATCAACAGAAGTTGTAGTGTTTCACACATACAAATAAAAATATACACATTTGGAGCCTAATTCCATTCATAGCAAATGTGAACATTGAGCTGAAATATTTTTAATTTTTATTTACATTTTAGACAACTTCTTAACTTTCTCAAACAGGGTTATAGGACATTAGAGTAGTATCATTCAGTTACTCATCTAAGTAAGTGACACTTGCTACTGTCCACTGTTGTGTTTCTGTTGTCCTGTTTGCTTTGTGAGAACTGAGTCGTTGACTTTCTGTCCATCTCTGTCTTTCTCTCTTCCCCCTTTTAGGACAGCAGTCACCCTGAGACGTTGATCAACCTCATAGTGCTGACTCAGCACCTGGGCAAAGCTCCCGAGGTGAGACTTTGGAACCAGTGCTGTTAACGAGGGGAACGCTTTAACAGCCATCTGTTTAGCAGTTTCCTTCGGAAAAACTTGTCTTCAGTCAAAGACTTGAAATATCTTTGCTCAATAACACTCTGCGCTTGGAGTGCAAGATGCTCTTCTCAGCAATTTTAAGTGTGTTTGCTTTGAGTGAAGCAGCAAAAGCATTCAACCAAGCAATTTCTTGATTGCGTTTGTCCTCTATCGTGAAAAGTGTCATCGAAGCATTTCCACTGGTTTAGTGCTCTGTGAGTAATGCACCCTGGAGCTCAGAGTTCATAAGATAAAGACTTGATTATCTGTCTTAGGTTTGATGGACTTGATAGTAATGTGATAGAAAGCTGCGCATTGAGTTAAAGTCATCACTGACAAGTTTCCATCAGTGATAACCCCTGATTATCACATCTCACTCAAGGTGAACTGGAATTAGGGAGACAATCTGCTTAATCCTCAGGTATGGTAGAAGAAAACAACTTCTGAGAATTAACTTTTTTTTTTGTCTTATTCCAAGTTAAGTAAAGTCAGTTTTTGTGCTATATGCCTTTCTGACTAATGAAAGATGTTCAATTATTGCTAGTTGTCATGTGCCTAGTCCTCACATACGTTCCCAAAATATATTTTTTTAAATCCAGTATTAAAACAAAGTTATTACGCTTCTTTTCAAAGTTGTCCCACCAACTAGAGACCAACCAGGTCTCGACCAAAACCAGTGATGCTGGTGGTAGTCTGTGCCGTGGGACTGTTGGATTATGTAGCAGTGACCTACCAAACACATTCTGAATCTTCTGTTCCTCAATATAGTTAGTAAGTAAGAGGAACTGTACATTATTGTGTAAACATGTAAACAAGTCCTGTTAGCAAGGTTTGAACTGACAGTATTGAAGAGAAGTGGATACAGCGTTGGTGGTTTGGTCCCATTCTGTCCTATGAACGCTACTCAGTGGTGCATTAAGCCAAAAAAGTTCAACTTCCATTGATAAAATTACCACATTTGAGGGCCCAAAGAGCAAGCACACTGGAGTTTCCTTGAACTCCACCCTCCATCCACTCTGGCTCATTTACGTTAATGGAGGAAGGAAAATCACTTTGGCAAAAAGTGAACTTGTAGAACATAATGAGATAAGTATGTGTACCTGATATTCAGATGTGTCTTTCACAACAGAAGTCTATATTCTAAGTCTTTTTGGGCCTTTTGGCATCACATGATAGATCCAGAAGTTAAGTAATTCCAGGTTGGCAACTTTGTCAAATTTACTTCAAAACCCAACTCCAGGGGGCTTACTACCAGTGCTTAAAATGTTGCCTCATTTGTAATGCCTTACAAAGGAGATAACGTACACTGATGTTGCAAGCCAAAAACTCAGATTTCTGTCTAAACGTCAACTGAAATCTGAGCTTCAGTGACCTAAAACGCCTGTGTACTTGTGGTCTAGGCCCCAATCAGCTGCTTCTGTGCTCTGTGAATAGCTTTTGTTTTCTGGCTCCTCTCTCTCTTATCATTACTCAAATCAGGTGTTAAAATAGCTCATGAGCAAAGCTATTTTAACACTTTGAATAAAACCGTACAAAGATTAACAATAATGCAATTTCTGATTACCCATTGGCCCTCCTTTCTTTCCCATATCATTAAATTTCCATGTATAAAAAGTGGCCTGATAACAAAGAACCTCCCAACTGTAATCAGATATATAGTGAAACATTGCCTTTGTCTAACTGAGCCTCTACCACATTAAACCAGTGAGAAGAGCCTAGACAGCCACACAGTTCCAGACATCTTTAATAAATAAACAAAAAACAAGTGCTCTAATTCTAAGTCTTCATAATATTTACTTTGTCTCTCAGGCTGTTTTTGGCTGTCATCTACTGTTGTTATTTTATAACTGTTGCGTCATCTGTTGTATCTGCCCTCAGGTAACCAATCGGTACCTCTCTCAGCTGAAAGATGCACACAGAGCCCACCCATTCCTCAAAGACTACTTAGCCAAGGTAAATTTATTGTGATTTAATGTTTTTATTCTGAGGGATGTGGCCAGGATGATTGAGGATCCTTAGATCCACTCTCTTTTGTTGACAAGCCTTCATAACCTTTACTCTGTACCTCAAATCACCTGGAGGTGCTGTTCTGAATCTTGCGCACTGGGTGTCCTTGTATGAAAGTCACTGAGAGCATTAAACTCTGAATCTTTAGCCTTTGTCACACAGTGTGTTGTAATTACTCAGATGTACATAAACATCCTAAAACTGGGTTATACCATGAACAAACAAACCATGTGATACACAGCTGCGCAGATGTTTTTCCTGGTGTTTAACCGTTTCCTCTGCTCTTTGTTTTCCCTGCAGGAGAATGAGTTTGACAGACTAGTGATGCAGTACGCTCCCATTGCTACAGCATAAGACACCAGTGGACTTCAGTATAACACCATGAAGTTCTCTTCTTAACTTGCATACATGTATTTCTTTTGCTATTTTTACTTAAGTCAAATTAAAGGCTGTATTATTTAAACCCGACCAGAAGTCATAATTTCCCCTTTGTGCAGATGAAACATGTCCACATTTTATTCTTTATTTGAATTATGGAAATGAATACTGTTATAATCTAAGCATTCCTTTGAAATAATAATAAATGTTTAATACCTGATTTCTGATTGAAGTATGGCTTTTTGTGAAACAACCATGAATACAATACAATACAATTTTAAGTGTTTCCTGGTGTCACATTTTGTGTGATGTAAGTGTCTTGTGTGCAGCCTTGTATGAAGCTTTTGTCTGCACTGTCTCTTTAAGTCATCCTTTTTAATCCTCAAGCAGAGGGTTCAACAATAAGATAGCGGCCCCTAATTACGTCCCTCCCCCTCGGCTTTTTTTCCTCCTCTTCTTTTCGCATAAACGCACGCTGTCCTCTTTTCAACGGACCAGTTGATTTCCATTGAAAGCGAAGCGCGGCTTGTCAAAAACGCAGCCTCGGTCGGACACGTTGACCGGAGCGGAGCGGCAGCAGCGGCAGAAGCGGCGGCAGTGAAGAAGGAGGAGAAGAAGAAGAAGAAGAAGCGACGGCAGAAGCAGCCTCTTCATAGGATAATATTCTTCATTTTTATCCTTTTCTTTTCGCTGGATAACTTGGCTCCGTGTGCCGGTTCGTCGGGAATCTGCTGTTTTAACTCATGAAGCGGTACAGAGACATTACATAAGGCGAATAACGGACAGAGATGAGCCGTTACACCGTAGCGGCTCAGTAATCGCATGTGCTGGCGCGGCTCGGTGCCTGAAAGGCGACACAAACCTCAAGCTGAATTCGCTCATGTGCGTGAGCTCCATCACGTTTTTGGGGGGTAATTTATTCAAGTAGCTAGCTTAGCTCGGAAGCGGCAGCCAATGCTGGTCCATTCACTATTGTGTGCGTTTGATTTAACTTAGCTAGGCGGCTAACCAGGACGCGCTGCCGCCGCTGATGAGCCCGTGTGCGTAGCGGAATGATGAGAAGAAGAAACCTCCAGCAGACAGTTAGGCGCTAATGGCTCACATTGATTGCCAGAACCGTATTTGTTAATTGTTTTCGGTGATTATTGAATACTGCCTCACAGCCGGTGTGTCTTGTTCAGACCTGGTGGGCCCTGCTATCATTCATAAAACTGTCCTGGACGCGAAGAATGGGCCCATGTCTTAATTTGGAAAACAAAGAATTAGGCTACTGAAGAGGGTAAGCTGGTTAGATAAGCTTGTTTTAGCGTTTTTAGGTGAGCTAGCAAGCTGGTTCACGGATTAGACACACAGTCTGGACAGTACTGCTCCCCGCGCCTCCTCTGCCCCTCAATTGGAGTAATTTTTTTCCACGTTTTTGTTCTCTCTGCGCCGCACCACAATGAGCAGTCATAGCGGGGAAGCCGGGCCGGTGGAAGTGGAGCCCATGCCGGGATACTTGGACCTCATCACCAGAGCCTCCACTGTAATGCTGGGCGCATGGAGAGACTGTAGCTCCTGTGGTCTGGAGCTCTCCAAACGGACTCTCCTGGATAACGCGTACATTACCTTGACCGAAATCGCCCTGTTCTTCTTTTGCGCCTTTTTGTGGACGCAGGTCAGGCGGGGACTGACAGAAAGTCTGTTTCAGGTGGGTGACACACAACCACAACACACACCGATCTCCCCCCCAACTCCCCAAGGTTAATCTACTGACACCCTTAATTAATGGGCTTAGTGGCTCATTCCTCTAATTAGAGCCCCAGCACTGCAGAAGTGTGGCCTCGGTGCCTCCCATCTCCCAGGAGTTGAGACTGAAAGCACATGCTCTGAGCTCAGACCGAAAGTGAGGCAGCAGGTGAGAGTGAGTTTAACAAATATTGGATCCAGTTGTGGGTTTAAGATAAAGGAGTATCTGTACTTGTGTTGGGCAAACATTTGAGCTGAACAGGTGTAACAAATAATGGTCGCCAAAAGAATTCGATATTATCGAGGTAATATCTTTTCAAAAAATTGGAAAAAATGCCAATACTAATAGTAAAACCTCAGCCAAGAAAGTCCCATTTTAAACTAGAGAGCTGTAACATCGTCTTGTATCTTATTCCTCCAAATTGCTAACAGATTGCAAATCATTTGGTGTCCAATCTACATATCTTACATCTTAAAATTATGAAACAAACAATACACTTCACCCTTTTTCTCTTTCTGTGACTGCTGAATACAATCCAAACATACTCTTCTATGTCATCCATTTGTAACAGACAATATAATCCTGAAGCTTTTAGATTTCTAATAGTGCTTTTAGGTACTTTTTGGAACATGGCAGCAAGGTCATTAATTGCAATTATGTCAAATTGCAAGTGATGCAGACTTCCTACCATCCCAGTCCCTCCCCCCTCTGTCTTTTTCTCTCTCTTTCACATATGCTGAAACTAAAGGCGGGGAATGTGGATACAGTCTAGTATATGTTATTTATTTTGTAGCACAATGCCAGTATTCATCATAACATAGTACATTTATTGGAAAGTGTAATTAAATTGATTTACTAATCAACTGTTTTGGCTCATCCAGTACAGCAAATATGCAAGAATTCAAAGTATTTGTCTAAATTGATGCAAAAATTATATCAACATTGCAACATTGCCCATGATAGTCTAATACACCCTAGGTAAAGAAATGGCTACTCTGTTTAAATAGTATGACAGAATTACAATACTTTATTATATTAATGGATTTATTTCGGAAATTAGACTTTGAAACGTCAAAAGAAAGTCGTGATACTCTTCAGCTAGCTGAGGATGTGCACTTCCAAGACCACTATGTATCTAACAGCAGCACCGCACACTTTCTTACCACAGTATGTCACTCAGAAGCCAGATGCTCAGGCTGTGCTCTGACAGACTAGACCTCTGCCCTGGTCCACTACATTCCCATCACCCATCCGAGTCCCAAGTACCTCCACCCTGTTGGTATTCCCAGGGAGGGGCCCTCTTACACAGATAGCCAGGATGTGGCTCGTAATTCTGCCATGATTGTGGGTGGGGGTGGGTGGAGAGCCTGCACGTGGTGGATGCTACGACGACGATGCTTCAGCAGTACATTGTAGCTCAGGGCCCCATGTGTGAAGCCAGATGTGGCCTGAGAATGCAAAGAATGAGGCCTGTTTTCCACTTTACATTTTGTATGTGTTTCTCTCAGTGTATGCTTGTGACTCACTGACCCTTATGGAACTGTACAGGAAGCAGCTCGTTCAAGTGCTGGATACTATAAAGGGTTGTAGAAAATGAGGTGAGATATTTAATGTCAGGAAAATTAAGAATCAGTCAGCATTCCCCTCGGTTATTTAGTGCATGCATAATACCACCTTTACAGTGCTTACATTAGGGATGAAGAGGCTGGGTTCAGTGTTAGGTCAGTCATGCTGAGCTAATGCAATCTGAATATTGCGGTTATACATCACAAAAGCTGAGGTGGGCTGTCAGAAGAGAACAACTCCATTATTTAAGGTCTTATTTGAGCAAAGCTTATTGCATTGACTTCCACAAAAGGATGTTTTCTCACTCGTTCAGTTGGATGTTAAGTAAACCACAAAGCATTTAATACATTGTCAGTAATGATTGATTTGTGGTTTTCATTGTGTTGAAGTACACAATAGTTATGCGCTCTAATGTGTGCATATTATGAGCAGAATAGATGACAGCACAGACCGAGTACACATACTTAATTAGGTTTAGAGCTTCTGAAACCGTATGGACATTCAATGTTAGCTTAGACATCAGTGGACAAAGCACTGTGTAATCTCATCCTGTTGTGATTGTGTGAACTGTGATTTGATCTGACATGTGGTAATGAATGTTGGTTCCTTTGACATAGTATGAAAACACCATTTATGGATGTCAAAGAAATTATGTAGGCATCAGTGTAACTGTCAGTTATAGAGATCGACATTTGCTTGTCGAATCATGGTAAACTTAAGTTGATACTTTTTGTATTTTTTTTTACCTCCGCCATGGAGGTTATGTTTTTGGGTCGGTTTGTTTGTCTGTTTGTCAGCTTGATTATGGAAAAACAACCAGCCCATTTATAATGAGACTTAGTGAAAATGTGTAGGCTGGGTCCTCAACATTGCAAGCTGGGGCATGGCCCTGGTGGAGGTCTGCCCACTCCAGAGTCCCCTTCTAGTTCTTCATGAATTTTGAAGAAATGTTTGTAGGATATTTATCTTGGAGGGCTGAAACAATTAGGCAGTTAATTGATTAGTCAAAAATCGCAAGAAAATTAACCATTGGGGATAACATAGACCCCAAGTACAAAGACTGAGTCCTTAGCAGCAGCTTGTCGACCCTTTCTCTCTCACACATACCTTTCTTGTCTATCTTTGCCTTTACTATCTAAAATAAGGTAAAAAGCCCCCCAAAAATCTTTCAGGAAAATTTTTTTTTAATGTAATCCCTTTTTAAAAAAAGCAAAAACACCAAATGTTTGATGACTCCAGGCTCTCAAATATGAGAATCCATTGCTTTTCTTAGTCTTACAATATAGTAAAGAGAACGTTTTGTACTCAGGCAAAACTGATCTTTTCTCTGTCTCATGTTTTAAAGACCAAAGGATTAATAGAAGACAATATCAGCAGATTAATTCATTATGAAAATAATTGTTGTTG
This sequence comes from Serranus cabrilla, assembly GCA_903364295.1. Taxonomy (NCBI): domain Eukaryota; kingdom Metazoa; phylum Chordata; class Actinopteri; order Perciformes; family Serranidae; genus Serranus; species Serranus cabrilla. The sequence continues at coordinate 138,354 of CAFUXE010001256.1, forward strand.
CAGCCGTCATTTGGAGCTGTATTTGCAGAAGTTGCTGTTGCAATTCACAGCACATCTGTCAGAGTTGATGGATGAAAATAATTAGTTTCCTGTTTTGTTACTTACAGCACACCCAGTCATGTTTGAAGAATGAAGGGTGACCCACTTAAAATACACAATTACTCTCCTCTGCATTTTCCACTGTATAGTCAGATTTCAATTATGAAAGCAGGAGAGTGATACTTGATTTTGCATGCTCAGCTTGCCGTACTAGTGAGTGTGAGTGGTACCGCATTGACAGCAGCCAAACCTTGTTACAATGTGTAACAACTGTGAGAGGAATGCCTTCTGGTGGAACCCACTCACTGTCAACAGAGTGCACTCTGGACTTTTTTAAAGAGATATTCAATCTTCTGAATTGGCAGGATTTATATTTACAGCTGATGAATTTAGTCAAGGTTTCAGTGTCCTCCAGCACACTGCTGCACATACAACTGAGGACTTGCTTTTATACTGACTTAACTTGTTTCATCATGCACAAGGCTGCAAACTTCAGGTTGGATGAATCCTCTGGTGTGTTTATGTTAATGAAACGAGGGAAACCAGGATCCACATGTTACCATCACTTCTCATGTCAGTGAGCGTGTTGTTGGGTGAGTTTGCCAAGATAACCCTACGTGACTTAAGCCCTGATTTTCCAATCGCTGACAGTTTTTGGAGCTTCCCAACAACAGCTCCAGATAAGAGGTATGTCAGCGTTGGCTCTGTGACCGTTAGGCAGCACGTCAGTGTTGATTGTGAATGTTTAAAACGCAGGCCAAGAGGCTCAACAATGTGTCCCAGACAGACACTTGATCAGGACTCACCCTACGCTGTTGTTATGTTCAGGCAACAAAACTACGTAAGTTTAGGAAAAGTTCATGGCGATAGGAACTTTACTTGTCTTGCATTTGCAAAATGGACCAAAGCTGTTGTAGCACATAAAGGAAGCAAGCTATAATATTAGAGGATGTGTGGAAATAGGGTATTTTGCTAGACAGCAAGTTGTGTAGTGTAAACCAGGCATAAGAGGAGTGTGTTGGGGGTGGGGATGGCCTCCTGTGTTAGTACTGTGTGGTTTAGTGAGTGGTTTTCATCATGTTTCACTTTTGGTTTGGTGCTCGAGTGTACATGTTGGAGCTGCCCCTATTCAGGTTAAATTAAACACAACTTGTTGATAAGGCACTTGAGCTCTGTTGTTACATAAAAACACCACTGTGCATCATAATCTCCTGACTCATCCACCGGCACTGCTGACACTGGCATTTCAAAGCGTGTCCTTTAAGTTAAGCGTTGGAAAGCCTACCATTTATTTCAGGGCAACGGATGGAGAAATGTCGAAATCCACTCCGCTCTTATGAACCGACTTCTAAAGAAAATGTACCGTGTAATCTTCTAAATGTCATGTGACACAGTGTGAAAGTAGCTGTAGTCCTTCCTCATTGTCTGCATGCACAGGTTTGTGTCTCTGCTTGCTTGCAGTATTCAAATACGTGTTTATATGGTGGCTCATGAGTTGTGCATTGCTATTATGCATGGTTGTGTTTTTCTTAAGGAGTGTGTGCAGTTTCATATCCCTATGTTTGTGTTTGCATTCAAGCACACATGTTCAACTTTGCCCTATAAAGAGTAAACGCAAAAACCTCAGCGGGCGAGAGAGCAGATGGAGGAGAAGGGGATGGAAAATAATATGTGAGGGGAAAGTTTAATAAGAACAGAAGCAAACGATGATGTTGGGTTAGAGAAGAGGTGACCAGAGGGGATAAATAAACAGAAGGAAGAGAAAGCGAGAGGAAGGAAGGGATGGCGAGGAAAAATGGGTTGTGTAGCTGCTGACTCAGCATGCAGCAGCCAATCATCAACACAATATCACTCACACCCACACACATTCTTACATTGGTAAAAAAGGATGTATATGCTGTCTCATACATGTGACTATGGCCTAACTGACAACCTGACTTATACATCCAGCAGCATCAGAAGATGTGTTCTGAAAGAGGAAACACACTGTAGACAAACAAGGCAGCCGGTGGTCAAACCCTCCTAGCTGCAGCAGTTTATAACCGCTCTCATAAATGCCTCCCATAGCCCCTTACACACACACACACAC
>CAFUXE010001256.1:142608-163895 GCA_903364295.1 Serranus cabrilla
CTTGGCTCTCTATCAAACTTTCATCTGTTGTGTTCTGCCCTCACATTTCTTCTCTGTCTCGTCCCCACCCTGCGTTTGATTCCAGTATGTTTGCGTAGCCGCATAGCTAGTTAGCGCAGACCTGAAGGTTGAGAGTGGGACCTTCAAGGAAACTCACCCACTACTGGCAGTGATTAAAGAGGTTCTTGTAACAGAATGACTGTAGCCTACATGTGACTCAGAGACACCACACAGCCCATACTGTCTAGTCACACTCCTAAAACCCCCTAAGAAACTTAAGATATTGTTTGGTTAATATGTGGATTTTTTTTATGTAATTAACAGTAAGTAGAGCCCAAACAAGTCTTAGAAAGACAATAGAAATTGAGTTATTTGATGTTGCGTATATGTATGTTATGCTATTAGAATTAAATGTACAGTTTGTAATTTCTGCTGTTATCGTTTCCTGTTTCCTGTTTCCTGTTTTAAGACATTTGAATGCAGAAATGTTACACATCCTACCTTTAAATCGTCTTACAGTTTGTGCATTACACTTTGATAGTGAATACAGTTTTTTTTAATTCTCAAAGTGAATGAAAGCTAAAATAGATTCAGCATTACATTGTTTGACTGACTGCACAGGTCTTAGTCAGCAGCCAGACCACAGAACCCAGTAATGTGAGTCTGCCTTATTCCTCACTGTAATCCATACCTGAACCAATAACCTAACCTTAATCCAGACATCCTGCCAGCTTTTTAACTCCATTAGAAAGTCAGTGTAATGAGGCCTATCTGCAAAACCTGAGCTGTAATCATCAGCCTAAGACGAGCAGCTCCAGCTCACGGCAGGCACACACATTATCACCATGGATCTCTGAATCACATGCTACACTGAGTCTAGAATTTCCAATTTCATTTGTAATTTATTTTTTATATATACTTTATTTTTGATGCAACATAATGTGACCAACTGTGTTGCAGTGAATAATTACACCAATAAATATTTCACTGTAGAATCATATGAATAGAATTGCATATTGCGTGTCAAAGTAACACATGTGCAAGCTACATCACCGCAGTGTTAAACTAAAGAAAACAAAAAATATAAATGAATACAATTAAAATGAAAAGGCAAAGAAAAGGGAATTAATTTGTAATTTATGATCACCTCTTGCATATGTGTTGATAAATACTGTTAGCCGTATATATTTATTTTTAACCTAACTTTGTATATATCATAATACATTGTTAGTTTATATTATATTTTTGCTTGAATGGGAAAGGCCCCACAGGCAGGTTTCCACACTCTGCTAGCCAGATTCATATTTATTATTTAGCTCCATGTGGTGTCAAGCAAGATATGTCTTAGTGTTGGTTTTATTACAGAATAACTAGATTCTAAACCTCAAATGCACCAAAACTTTCATTTAGCATGGTCCGAGGATCATCATACTTTTCACTATCATTAAAGCCCTACAAGAGTAAATAAAAAGTAATGCGACATCATTAAATTGATTTTCCCATCTCATATGGTCAACATTGCTATCTGTCTTTGAAAGTGTGTGAGTGGATGATGATGGTGAGCTCATGAACCGTCGGCCTGTTGATGCTTGCATGGATCGGCCAGTTGAAGACACACACATGCATTCATACTTCTGTCTGTATTGCCGATGGCGTGGTTTAATGCATTATGAATGGCAGCCATATGTCTTCCGGCTGACAGTTTGAACAGGGAGCAGCTTGAGTGAATATCTTAACACTCTACTGAGACTGGACCTTTATCTTATCTTTCCATTCACTGTCTGTTGCTTTAACCGATCCAGAAGTATACTGAGTTATACTGTATTCACAACAACATGTTGTTGTTCTGCATTGAGGGGGCATACATACACAATTGCAGAGACTAAGACAGAGACAGCATTATATTACTTATACTGTATAATCGACAGTATGGAAGTCATCAGACACAAAAACCACATGACCATCACAAGCTTTATGTTCTGATCTCATAGCATCAAATAAAGAGTTTACTGTTTGCAAGTTGAATGCCACAGTATGTCCGTATTGATGTGAGTTTAGTAAATGTAACAGGGTAGAAAAGTCACGTTTTATCTTGCGGAGTGGGGAAATGTAGGGACGTCGTCAGCCAAAATGTAACAGCATGGTTGGTGAATGAATGTTTGTGATAAGACCTTGATACATGGAAAAGAACTCAAGATCCAAAAACATGACAGATTTTCTCATTATCTTAGTCAGCAGTGCTGTAAGCTATCATATGTTCAGTATGATTAGGAACACATATTTTCCTTTTTGGTTAAATGTGAATGAGGTGGATGAAGTCTGCCCAGATAGATTTTCTGAAAGTGGTTTGTCCTGCTCCATGTTGCTTAGCTTTAGCCGAGGGCTTCACTTTGTGTTGGAAAGTGGTGAGGACATGAGGACCAAAGTTGAAAAAACATTTTTAAGTGGCTTTCAACAGATGTGAATTTAGACAAAGCAACGGGGGGATCGGTATGAGGTCAGAATACATAATTACAGCAAGACGGGAAAAATTGCGTAACGGTTCATCAAAAGTGTATAGTGTAGGCTACTTTAGTGTCAACAACATCAGCTTAAAACGCACAAATACGACTGCACAAGTAAATATTACTATTGTGGAACAGTGCACATTTGTTTCTACTTTATTTAGTTTGCATTATGTGTTCTCTTATGCAGGCATATCTTCCTCAAACATCCTCATTTGTTAGTTAACACTCGATGGTGCAAGCTATTTTTCAGAATGTTTTTAACAAATTATGCTTTTAAAATTGACTGCAATTTCAAAAAGTGATGTGGACATGTTCCCACCGTCCCCAGTGTAAATTACACCTAAGTCTCAAGCCTTTCAGATCGTCGCTGTAGTCCATACATACATAATTTTTACTCATTTTATTGACTGCTCTCTAGTGAAACACTACAATGTAAACTCTACGAATGTAAAAAAAAATGGTGCTGATGGTGTTCTCTACAGTGTGTGAGAAAAGTACAGTGCAGCCACAGATAAAGAAGATAAAGGAATGAAGTAATATAAAACAAAAGCAAGCTGTCTCATGTCACTACAGTAAAGACAGTTTGCATTGTTTTTAGGTAGGTTTTACACAATAAAAACGCCTGATTATAGTCTTGACAATCATGCAGTAAGCAAAATTTCTAATCTGTGATATTATGCAGACATATGTATCTGTATATGTTTTAGCTTAATCCCCTGAAAGCCTTTTACTGTGAGTTAATTTGCAAGTAGGGGGTTAATGCCTCCACAGGGATATACTAATAGACTGGATCCTCTCCTAACAGGTGCACCTGCTCTCGCTTTCTCACACACACACAAATTATGACACATATATGCTGGGAAATCATATGCATGCATACACACACAAGATCCTTATTTGAATATATCGCAAGTTATTCTACAGCAGGAACTGAAACCACTGCAGGTTTAATTTGGACTCAAAATAGACCTCGATGGTTTCTGTGCTGTGAGTGTCAGACGAGGCCATGAAAGTGTGTGTAACAGTTGCCATAACAATCAGTTTACAACAGATTTAAAGCCTTATGTAAATGTTGTCTTTTATAGTACTGAATGTATTTTGCAATTTAGTTGGGGTAATCAAATTATAGCATATAAAACTTACATGACCTGCAAACACCATGAAGTTTTTGCCTGCAGCCTGAAAATTCTCTTAATCTTAAAATATTAAAATATGTGTTTTTAATCCGCCACTTTTAACCCTAACCCAAACCCAACGATAAACTGTGGTCATTTACTTGGCTCGTCCAGTCACGTATTTGCATGCAAATGAGTTTGCTCAGTGTTGACAGTGCCTCAGCTAAACGTGTGTTTTTAATCAAATCAGGTTCAAATGTTGAGCATCAGTATTCCAGCAGTGTTGGACTGGACATCTGAGTTGTCCTGGTGGGCCTGAAGTTTAAACAACAACCATATGGAAAGACAGAAAAACATCACATGCTGTTTGATTCTGAAAAAGTCAGGGAGGCTTTCTTCATCCAGATGTGCTTAATAACTTCATTACATCTCATGAGCTGTTTGCATTTGTTGGTATTAACAGAATTGTGTCCCTCAAGGTCCGTATCAAGAATGTGAATGAGCTTATTGCTCAAAAGAAAATATGTCTTTGTGTTCTTGGAAACCACAACATCTGTTTCCTTAAAGTTCTGGTTAGAAAACAAGTTGAGCAAAACACTATAAAAGGGAATACATGTGGGATAGCAGGGATTTTCTAAAAGTTTAACCAAAAGATATGCACCATATATATATATGTATCACCCATGTCATGCATTATTTGTGTGTGTAGAATGAAGGCCTTTACATTTGTTTGTTACTTTTTCAATGTGCAGCAGAAACTCAGCAAAAATGTCTCACAGCCAGACTATATAAAGTTCATTCACCTGCCATATTCAGATAAGAAACCTTCACAAAATCATCTGTAGTCCATTTCCTTTTATTGAGTCACATGTAAATGAACAGCTGACTCATCTCATCTGAAGGCAGGATATGGATGAAGAGGTCAAGACTGAAAAAGCTGTTAGTGACATTAGAGACCTGGGGCCTCATGTATCAACAACTGTGCAGCTTTCATACTAAAAGATTGGCATACTCCAGACACTAGAAAAGCACCAATGCAAATTTACTTCCACGTGTATCAAACTGCTCACGCCAGGTTCAGCACACCTTTCTTTGATACATCCCAAGCAACCTGAAATTGAGCTTAAAGCCACCGACTACACCCCTGCTATTTCCACGAATGATTATGCAAATAACAAGCAAATTACATGTAAATGACTAGAAATACACCGGCTTGTTCGCTGACTTTTGAAAGAACAATGGAAAATCAACCAGCTGCCAGGAAAAATAATTACACTGCGTGCATGGTTGGTGTGTAGATCTCTGAGGTGGAGGCCAAGGAAAAGGTTGTTGATCCCAGAGCTGAGGTCACCAAAAAGCTCAAACAGACTGAGTGGCAAGGTGTCATAATGGCTGTAAATGCAGCAATATCAGACGTTAAGGTGATTTCAGAGAAGTTTTACAGTCATGTAATATATTGTGCACATATCCTCCAAGAGAGGGAGGTGATAATGCGCAACTGCGGAAACCTGCTGCATCCACCTTGAATGTGCCCTGTGCCCGGGGGCGACCTACACATGTTGCCCTAATTAATCACCACATACGGGATCAGTTATGCACCACACCTGACTTATTCTGAATGCATTTCCCCACACCATGTTTTTCCTCCAGAGAGAGAGGGATCTGTGCTTCATGGATCGCTCTATGTTAACATAACATAAAAGGAAAGCAGTGATTAAGGCATGCTAACCATGGAAAATCTGTTTCACTAGGTTCATATTGCGCTCCAGATTAATCATAATAAAAATCATCTATCCCCCTCATATTTAGAACAGCTTATGGAGGGTGGTAAACATAATTTTCCTCCAGTGATGGGGATTCATCAACTGTACAAACATTGTCAGTTGGAAGTAGTTTTATTTGCAAATTGATATGAAACACATTTTAAATAGAGAAAGAGTTTGCATTGCTGCTGCACATTCTCACGCCAAGTTCACTTTTCATATGTACGTGATAAACAAGAGAGAAGAAGACTAGGAAAAGACGGCCTGTAGATATTTTCAATTTTCTCTCCAGCGTGGAGAGAAAGGCGTGTGTGACATGTAACAAAGGGGCGAGATTATATGCTGTGCACTTTAACCATGCCCCACACTTTCAACACTTCTCGATGTGACTTCACTCCCACATTGTTGTTACTTTTGTCATACAAAAAGCAGCCTCACTGTGATGAAGCCTGTTGCTGGGCGATGTTGTTGCCAGGACTTCCATGTGACTGTTTCAAATTAAAAGCCCTCCACCAGCAAACCTACTGGTGATGACTGCTAATAAAACCTAGTTCCAGACCTCTGATACACAGTCAGTGATTTAATCACAGATGTATAAACAGAACTGGATACAGCGTTGGAGGCGGGGTTACTCAGTGGTGTATGGAGACAAAAAAGTTCAGCTTCAGGGTTATAAAATTATCCCGATCTTCCGTATCTGTGGGTCGTTGTGTGCACCAGCATTTCTTTTAGCCCCGCCTCCCAGCTGCTCACTCTTGGGATCATTCACATGAACAGAACAAGGAAAATAATTCTAGATCTGACTATAGTGACTTTTTAACCTGAAGGACTTTATATGTATATATATATTTTGAACCCGAAACCTCCAACATTCCATTGAAAGAGACACATTTTATCTCACTCTTTCCTGCCACAGGGAAAAACAACAATACAAGCCCTTTTCCCTTTTCTCTCCTCTCTCCATGATAGACACTGAACAAACTGTTGTCTATCATGGATAACCTCGACCACCTTCTCCACCGCACACTGGACAGACAGCGGAGCTCCTTCTCCAGAAGGCTCCGACAGCTTTGCTGTCACAAGGACCGTTATAGGAATTCTTTCCTCCCACAAGCAATTAAACTGTATAACACTTCACCTCTATCTGACAGATGACAGTGGACTCTCTTACAACTGCACTAGCTGATTATTTATACTATATGGCGTATGTCACATTTTTCTTTTCACATTGACCCCGCCACGAACAGTCTCACCATCTCTGTTACTACCTGCGAAGTCAGTACAGATCTCTTGGGACCCCCATTTCGCCTCTGGGACGTTTAGATTGCAGGCAATATGTCACAAAGGCGTAAATATCGCGGCTTGAATCAGCAGTCTGAAAGGGGCAATATAAAATTCATAAAATACTCTCTGGATCCTTCTGCCTCCGTCTGGGGCAGCTTTATCCCCAGGGACAGCTCATCACCCTGGTAGGAGCTGTAAGGGAGATGTGGGGGTGGGGTGATGTGAGATCATTCTTTCTTTACAGGGGTGAGGTAATTGTTAATCACAAATAAATAGGCTATATTTACTTGCATATATAATAATAGCGCGAAACTCCAGCCATCCATTGGATTTGTAAATCCCATTTGGTCCCGTGTGGAAAAACGATGTAAACAGAACAAAGTGAATCTGGGACAGAATTGAGTTTGAAAGTGACAAGGTGACGTCAGGTGTCGGATTAACGAGGGAGATCGAAAGGAATGAAAGAGAGTGAATGAGAGAGGGGGCTTATTGAACAGATCCACACATGAGCCAGCATCCTGACTCACTGGCCAAGTTTATCTTCTTACGCAACAGGCCAGTGGAGTCCATTCACCCTCCCTCCTCTCTCATCACTTGCTTCGAGGAAGGGCAGGAGGGGGGGTGAGAACTTTTAGAGGGGGGAGGGTGAAAGGGAGGGCAGTGGGGTGCAGCTGCAGATAAGCAGGGAAACAGGAGAAAAGGACACATGAGGAAGGACTCTAGTGGAGGAGAGACGGAGGCCACTCTGAAGGGCTTTGCCAGCATCCCTGCACGGTTGCTAAGGGAACCAATTATTTGTCATCAAGTCTCTTTCACACCGAGTCTTTTCCTGTCATACACACTCGCCATTTCTCTTCCGTTTCCTTTCCTCCTTCTGTTGCTTCTCTTCAGCAGGGGGAAGCAGAAAGTGAAATAAAATCCAGCGATGCCATGAGCACGAGAACGAGTTCAGCCAGAGTCTGTCTGTCAGAGAGAGAGAGGACACGAGGGGGGAGCTGTTGAATGGTCGCAGGTCCCAGCTGAGTGTAATTCAAGGCCTTGTCATTTATCCGACAGAGGACGAGTGGATTATCTCGGTGTCCTTGACCCACTATACCCCCACTTTGTAGGCTGGCATAGAAAGCTAAAGGGTAGATGGTTAGAGTGGGTGGATAGGACCCAGTGTGATGGTGGGCTGGCTGGCACACAGAGACAATAATGGAGCCATTGGCAGGCTGTTATATAATCTCTCACGATCTGCATTTGAAACAAAGATTTTGTCCCCGCTGTGTTGTTTTGATCGCTTAAAGGCCGGGGAATTACCTCAAACGACTGATACCATCTTTGGGAAAGATTTATTTGACGTGTCATTCTTTTAGTTTGGCTCATTCACCATCCGCTAACATGAAGGGGGCGGGTGGATGCAGCCAGAGAGGTGTTTTAGTTTCACTTATGAGGAGCTGTTAGGCCACCAGTCTTTATATACAGCCTGTGGTTTTTATGCCTCAGTGCAGGTGACAGCCATGGCCCGAGGCTTTTTTATTTTCCGGTGGTCTGTCTGTCAGGGATTTTCTGAAAATTTACAAAAATGTCCACTTGGACTGATTGGGTTTGGTGGTCAAAGGTCAAGGGCCACACAAGAACTCATACAGTTATTTTGAAACACAAAACAAAAGTCTAATAGGATAAAATGAGGCAGTGGTGATATATTCAAAAGGTCAGAGGTCAGCTTCACTGTACCATCATAACAACACTTTTCTGCCCATTATTCAAGAAAACTCAGGAACAGAAGGGGAGAATGTGACCATATTTCATTCATTTGGCCAGATTCTGAATGGGTGACGCTTGGTCGGGTGCCCAACCTGAAACTGTGGCGATCGTTTAGATCTTCCATCCAGTTTTTAGAGTTTGTCACTTCTTTGCAACAACATCCACATCTAAATCATTATGTACTGTCTTGACTTCATACATGAATCTGGACAGATATGGATATAAACTGCAACTTGAATGGTTGGCAGAGGCTAATGTTGTCTAAACAGGATGTTTACAATTTCCTCCTCCTCTCAAAGAAAAGTGTCATACCTCGACTTTCTAAAGTATTACACCGCATTGTCTGTCACTACTTAACTGAAGATTCCTCATTAACACTGTGGTTGTAAAATGCGGCTAACACCGATTCATCTGAAAACTGCCATTACTCACATAAGTTTAGTTGCTGTGTAGAAGCCACAAACAATCACACAGAGGAAATGGCGTGGAAGTGATGTCATAAATGCAAACAGGAAAGAGCGAGTAGAAGAATAATGAAGAGGTGAACAAAGCAGATGTGGCCACGGAGGCAAAGTAAGAGATGTATGAGCAGTGACACAGCAGTAATGGTGATTAACAAGTAAGGTATGAACTGCAGAGGCAAAGCTGGTGTCTGCAGTAACCTGCATCAGCCACTAGTGCGTTCCCGCCTGCATGAGAGTGCGTAGGCTTATGTTTTTGTGTATCGGAGGGGGTGATGTGGTGGAAGACTGAGGGGGGGGGCTGTGTGCTGACAGCTGGCTTCTATAAATAAATGTCGCAGGCAGGGGGGAGACACAGGGGTGGAGAGAGAGAAAGAGCGAGAGAGCTGGGAATAGCGAGAAATAAAGGGGAAGGAGGGGGAGAGCACGGGGGACGGACTGATAGAGAGGGACTGATACAGATGTACTGAGAGACTTAAAAGAATGTGGTGAGTGTCCTGAGCTCCGGTCATGACTTACCGAAACACGCACCACATGTCACCACTGTCTCAGCCAACCAGCTGCCCCGGGTGGGATCATGTGCCTGCCCTTACATCTGCCTGTCTTCTTCACGTGAGGACCACAAAGTCTGTTGGCGTTACTGTTTTATCTCGCATCAGTGTTGCCCTGTCAGCTTCCTTCCCTGTCTTGTTTTGACTCTCATGTGTGTGACGCAGGGACTCCATCAGATCCTGAAAACAGCAAAGGAAGAGACAGAAACATAGGAAGAGGCAGAAAGAAAGAGGGAAACAATGAAGGAAGATGACAAACAAGACATGTGAAGCTGTGATGTTTTTTGTCACACAGACAGGAAAAGAATCAGACTTGAACGTTTTATGAACCCCGGTGAAAGTCTGAGGATGCATGGCTCGCATGCGGCTCTCTCCCTCCATTAATTTCTCATGCAGTCGGTCACTGAGCCCTGTCGTATCATGTCCTGTAGCCTAGCTGCTTGGTAACAACTGACTGAGATGTACTGTATCACTGACACCGGCAACTTTCACTTTCCTGCCTCCTGTTACATTTCATTGCCTTCCAAAGTGGCGTGTGTGTGTGTTGTGTACGAGGCGTTGAGCTGGGTTCGGTTTCCTGTCTTGGCACAGCAAAGACACACTGAACACCTGCCTGTCTCACAGCTTGTACCCACCTGTCTTACCTATTTTATCATCCTGCACGTCTTTGTGCCGCCATGATTATGATTCAGAGTTTCCACAGTAGACATGGAGGAAGAAGAGAGAGAGAGGGGGCAAAGGTGGGAGTGAGGAGGCGGCAGCAAGATTAGGGAGGGGACGGAGGAAGATTACATGGCCCCACCAGTGAGTAGGTGGGGTCATCGTTTTTATCATCAGGCTGCATCAGGAAGTCAGAAGCCTTCCCTCCGACTTCCTCTATTTCTGCTTGCATAGCAAACCATAAGCAGACTTGTGAAAGCGTGTTTCTGTGGGCAGACGGTCACATGGCGGTGATGTACTGCAGCTTTCTGATGATGCTGTGTATATATGTGTGTGTCAGGAAGGGAGGAATATGCATATGTCTGTGTTATTTGGGTTATATCCACGTGTAACAGTCTGCATAAAACAACATCTGCTCCATCTGTAATCTAGCATCCAAACAACGTCCTGACACCGTCAGTAGTGCTGGTAACAGTCATCTTACATTTAACAGTGTCATCCTACACTTCCTATCGACATCTTAATATATAAACCGCCATATAAATAAATAAACAATCATGTGGTTATTCTTTAATACCTCTAATGAGTCGAGCATGTCATTCTCCAAACTACTAGACTTGATATACTGTTAGTTTGAACTCAGTGTTACAGGCGTTTCAAGTGGTGCATTTGTTTTAGTTCAACTATTTGTGATAAAGACAAAGCCTCAAGCAGTTTCCTGCCACATTTTACTCTCCGTGGTCTTGTTTTTTAACTGTAATATACAGTTTAAAAGTAAAAATAAATATCTGCTGCTGTAGCCCATCTGCTTCATGGTTGGACGTGTTGTGTGTTCAGAGATGGTCTTCTGTTTACCTTGGTTGTAACGAGTTGTTATTTGAGTTATTGTTGTCACTATTTAAACTTAGATTTAGATTTACTCACTTTTCCTGCTGAGTTTGTAACACATGATTCATGCAAGTTTGCAGTTTTGACACTACAACCATAATATCTGTTTCTGTGTGATTTTGTCAACTTAAGAAAAAAAAAGAAAACATGCCTTTAAACCTGCCGGGGGTTATGGGGTTCAGAGTTGATGTCCCTATTCTAGCTTCCTGTTAGGCCCATTTGTTTTCTGCTGCCAGTGTTTATTAGTTCAGAGAAATGTGCCGAAGGTTGTTGCAACAGTTACAATCCCTTGAAAAACATCTGTGGCTCAAGCTAAAATATTTGCTAAGAAACAGCGTTCTTTTCCTCTCAGGCTTTACATCATGGAGCAACATAAACAGTTCTGTACAATAAAAAGGAAACCGAATGATTTCAGCTGAGAAGCCACAAGAGACTATAAAGACTTAGTGTGGTGAATTGAACTGCGAGCCTTTGTATTGAATTTCCCAATCCTGTAAAAGAACACCCTCTAAATTAATCAGTCATTGTGCCTAAAGGACCTCCCAGCAGCTTAAAGAAGCAGCTAAATGCATTCCCAGTGTAACGTCCTCTGTCTGACTGCAGCTCTTCTCTCTCTCTCTGTCCCTGCAGCCTCTAGCACAGTGGTGCAGGCTGCTGCCCAAAGATGCTGCCAAGATGCCGGAGAGCGCGTGGAAGCTGGTCTTCTACACCATGTCGTGGTCATACAGCACCTACCTGCTCTTCTTCACCTCCTACTCCTTTTTCCATGACCCACCCTCTGTCTTCTACAGTAAGATACACAGCAGTGTGAACAGATGACATCATTCAAAGGTTTTTTATTTAGCAGACATTATTAGAAACACAGTATTCTACGAATCCCATGAAACTGACTTGTTTTTAAGGTACTATTTCAAGCAATAATGGTAATATGCATAAACATATGGGTTCCCAGCCTAAAGCATTATTTGGTGGTTTTAATAATTATTTAGGCAAAAGAACGGCATTAATGTTAATAAAAATTTGAATTAGCATAACATAAACTGTGCATACAGCTTGAACTTCCCTTTAGCTGTCAGGAATATGAACTGCAGAGTTCATAAATGTGATTTTTGACAATTTTGGCTTTGTGTCACTGCAGCACGGGCAATGCATCTCTGTGATTTAATTGATTTAGTCTTTGCTTTTCATCATGCTAAAAGATAAAAGAGCCTTTTTATGGTTTAAATAATCACTCAGTATTCAATATGTTAATTTTTTACGGTGTTTGAAGGCCGTCCATGTTAGACAAATATTGGCATCAGAGAAAAAAGCATGTTTAATATTTCTGTAACTGAGCTAGTTCCTTACCTAACCTCTCATGGAGCTGAAGTCATTTTAATCTAATGAAACAGCAGGCAGCACGCCTTAATCCTATAGAGACTCTGTGGGGGTAAATCACCACTTTGAGCATTCAAATAGAGAGATATTTATAGCAGTGCAGACTGGATATGCAGCCTGGTAGTTCATGCATATTCAGAGCATGAAATGTATCACTATTCCCTTTTATTTGATCACTGATCAGCTGTTATTGATACAAAACCCAAAAATATTTTTATAGTAATCAAACAGTCCAAAATAGAGCAACATTTTATGCTAGAATACATAAAGTTTTGCCTAAACACTTATTATCTGCATAACTGTACCTAATGGAGGACTATCACTGCTAATGGAGGACTCCATTTATAATCCAGAGATGTCGTTTGCAGTCTATCTGCCTTCTCCATCAGACACGGAGGTGTCAGAGCTCCGGTCGAACTCCATCGCTCTGAGTGGAGCATGCTAAGGCTGGTTGACAGTGCCAGGTTCATCTTTAATAGACCTCTAATAGCTGTCAGCCTGAGATGTGTACAGAAGCAGCGTACTGTAATGTTGCTGGACTGTTAGGGAGGGAGAGCGGGAGAGAGAGAGAGATGTGAGGCTTAAAAGAGAAGAATTTATTTTGGGAATTAGGAGAAATCAAAGCAGAGGGGCCTCTATTCTTTAGAGAAATAAGGGAATAAAAGCTTCAGTCTCCAGGAGAAAATAAAAGTCTCCAGTTCCCATGCCTCCCCTTGGCAGCTCTTCTGTTGTGATCCATCTAGCAGCCTTCTCCTCAATGTTTAATGACGGAAGGTCCAATCAATAAACATTACACACGGCCCGAACGTAACCCCATCCTGCCAGAGACAAACCTTACTCAAACATCAGAGGAGAAAGTTTCCGTCCAACATCTGATAGGTTTCAGAGACATGAGCTCTCCTCAATGTACATTTGGCCTGTTTTGCCTGTGGCACTTTAGAAAACCTTTCTAATTCCCCCGAGGTAAAACCTGATCCCTCCAGCCTCCTTCACATACTGACTACCACAGCTGACCCTTCACATCTGGTATCCTGCCCGGAAGTTACTGTATATAGTAAGAACTGCTGGAAGATGGTAGAAATCATCAACAGTGGATTTTCTTGAACCTTGAATAGAAATTCATGAATATCCAATGTAAAAAAAAACCTTGAATAAAATAAATAAAAATAAAATAATAAATAAAATAGAATAAATATAAAAATAAAAATAAAAATATATAATGTAATATAGAAATACATTTAAATACATTTTATAAAAATTATGAATAACAAAAATTAGACGAAAATAAATAAAATCAAATATGTTGTAGTGCACTGAAAACTCTCACTCTGTGCTGCTGTATATAAAATATACATGGACGTTCAGTGCGTGGCGCATCTTTAAATTACAGATAAATATTTTTTAAGATGGACAAACCGAAAAGTGTTAATTGTAAATCAGCTGATTGTTACATGGGGGAAAAAATAATTTAGCAAATTTACTGAGTCATCATTAAAACACAGAATAATTGGCACATTTGTTGTTTAATTATTCTAAGTAGTTATTTTAACACTGCATCAGTTTAATGCAGATTAATTCACTGTAAAGATTATATGATTACCATTTTAGAATTAACATTATTTATCCCCAGCCTCCACAGTCATTCGTAATCTGGAGTTTAATTTGTTAGAAACAGGACATTTGGATTTATCAAGCCTTACATTAGAGTAGCTAAGCCACAGTGCATGTTAAAGGCTAAACAGCTTATATTTAAAATATAGAGATCCTTTATTCATTATGTTAAGGATGTAAAATAACAAATTGTCAAATTAATGACTAATTTCTTTAGATAATGACATTTCCAAGCTTTTAGAATTTTTTGTCCTTCTTAATACTTGTTATATTTTGCATCAATTGTAATTAATATACTCAGTTAATATGCTGAATCACTCTTAAATGTATATCTAAATCTTCTTGTTTTAACTCACACTGTTTGAGCGGTAAGAGACAGTGAGTGTTGTCGTCTTAACACTTACTGACACACGAGTGTCTCCTTCCCTGATAAGCAGTGAGTCTGAAGTACATACGTCCGTTGAAATGAGACGTTTAAAACTCTGTGATAACTGATACAATCACCACTTTCTGTGAAGAGACCCTTAACAAGAAGAAACAGAAGAAAGATTATCCAATTACAATACATTTGACAAAGCTCTCACAGTGCACATGTCTTTTCATGAATTTGTAATGTTAAAGGTTTAATTTCTAATCTGTCAAAGTGCATGAATGACTTGAGTTATAGCTATTTAAATATATGTTGCTGTAGTGCCACCTATAGACAGAATGTCATCACATTTATTTACAGTTTATCTGAAATAGGTCATGGCCACAACATGAAAGAATAATGGTATGACAGGCTCATACACATATTTAATTTATTATATTTGGCAAAAAATGTAAAGTTCTATAGGAGAATTAATGAAAAATAATATACTAAATTGTTTTTATAATGTCCACGTGGTAGCATTATTATCCACTTTGGACTAAATTTCATTGAGATCTTTTAATTCAGTTTGCATGAACAAAAAAATAATTATTAATAAAACAATCAGACCATCTACTGTAGTCTCTGCATGTCTGAAGTACTATTATGTTTTCTAATGCAAACAGCATAAAATAAATATGATTTATCTCCTTCATTCATCATTTCACATTCAATGACTAAGTTTGAGTTAAGTTGATGATTTTTAAAGTAGAAGCTGACATCCTGTGCTGTTTCCTGCCTGTGTGTCCAGACTGGAAGAGCGGTATGTCAGTGCCTGCAGACATCGCCATCGCCTACCTGATCCAGGGCAGCTTCTACGGCCACTCCATCTACGCTACAGTCTACATGGACGCGTGGAGGAAGGACTCGGCTGTCATGGTGGTGCACCACATCATCACACTGGCACTCATTAGCTTCTCCTACGCCTTCAGGTAAGCCTGTCCAGTTCGATGTGTTTGCCTGTTTAGTCTGAAAAAATTCACTTTTGACCCTTTTTGGATGAGTAAAAATGTTGCCACATCGAGCCACATGATGGAGAACAGATGCACTGAGTCATTTGTTTGATGTGTTAAACTTTGGTCATCGTGGTCCATTAACACACTTTCAGCACCTTCATGGCACCCAAAATAAATCCCAAACATAACTTGGTTAGTTTATTGTACTTTTTTCTGGTTGGACCGCACAAACATTTGCATTGAAACACCAGTTTGAAAAAAAAATGTACATCTATTTTTATCTGAAAATAAAGTGATTTTACAGAAAAGGGAAGATAGAAATGGGATCCATTTTTAACTAAAAAAACAATAAATGCCTTCAAAATAAACTTTTTTGCAAGTTCTTTTGCGGACTTTCAGGTATAATGTGTACGTTTTCTGCATAAAAATGTAAAATGACGAGCTGTACATGTTTTAAAAAGGATTCTGACAATTCTCATCAGTGCATAAAACCTACTTTGACCAACTTTATTTTTCTATTAGAAATAAGCTGAAATTGACACATACTGCACCGTGTGTTCGCTCAGATACCACAACGTGGGGATTCTTGTGTTGTTCCTCCACGACATCAACGACATCCAGCTGGAGTTCACCAAGCTCAACATCTACCTGAAGTCCAGAGGAGGAGGCTATTACCTGCTCAACGACGTGCTGTCCAACATGGGCTCCGTCAGCTTCAGCATCACCTGGTGAGTCTCAGCACACACAGAGACACACACACTCATTTCTGTAGTCGTAACACCTTCATCTGGTTCTTATTCACTCACGAAGATGAATAGAGATTAATTTCTGTTTCTGCTTCCTGTTCTCAGGTTCTGGTTCCGTCTCTACTGGTTCCCTCTCAAAGTGCTGTACGCCACATGTGTGTCCAGCCTCCAATCGGTCCCCAACATCCCCTTCTACTTCTTCTTCAACGCTCTTCTCCTCGCTCTGCTGCTCATGAACATCTACTGGTTCTTGGTAAGGACACGCAAGTTCAATTCAAACCCAGAAAAGCATTCATGGTCAATGTTTTTTTTGTCTTAACTGCCACAACAGAGAGCGTGCAACACAGTCTGACGTCTTTATGTTTCCTGTCCTGTTTCCCGTAGTTCATTGTGGTTTTCGTAGTGAAGGTGCTTAAGGTGAAGGAGGTGAACGACGTCAGGGAGTACGAGGACGAGGACGGCAGTAGGGCGGCAGCCGGTCTGCTCAAAGAACGCAAGGCAGAAAACAACGATGATGATGCTGGACATCACAACTCTGCCCAGGGGTGAGCTGTCGTTTGTTTAATCCCACACAGAGAAAATACCACCAGCTGACTGCTGGCAGGTTCATACTCTAAATGCTGAGTTTGAAATCAAACCAGCAGTTTAAGGTGCTATTTGTAGATCTTCCACATCAATAAATCACATGTTTTAATACAGCTCAATAGGCAAACATGAAGTCCTGTACAGAGAAGGCCTGTGTGGTTTTTACACCAGCTCTAATATTAATGATCAAATGCTGCAAGTCAGGGAACTGGGCTTTACCAAAAATAAATATTTTATGAAAAAACAGATTCTAACATTTTTTTATATGCACACAGAGCTGAATACACCATTGTATTACATACTGGTGATCACTTCTAATGTGAATTTCTTTTGTGTCATTCAAGTTTTATTCTTTTTATTTTTATTTTACAAAATCAGATGATACAGATTTATGAGAATTCTCAGCCAAATTTGGCAAAATACAAAATAATAAAAACCTATTTAAAAAATACAAAAGAAAAGAAAAAAAATGGCTAATTTAAAGGCAGCCACAAGAATCATCCCGACACCCCAATAACTCTTAGACATACATATAGATACAGAATATCATACATATAAACTTCCAGTCCACTATACTGTCTCTAAGATGTCACAACTTGAATTTAAGCTTAAAAAAGTTGCGTTATGTGGCTAGTTTTGTCAGTGTGTTAGTCTGGCAATCATGTTTTCAAAGGCCTGACTGCTACAATAAAAGCTATAACTGCCTGTTTAAACTCAGTAAGGCCTGGTGGTCTTCTCATGTGAAAAATAAGCACTCAGCACTTTGCAAAAAAAAGTGCTTACTTGACTCTAAAGTATATCTGTTTGTGCCTTTATCTGAACTCTTGGATTCATCCGTCTTTATCTGAGGCGCTGCCTTCAACCTCCAGGCCGACTGTCATGTGTACCTCTATCTTCAGCTGCTGATTATCACTGCAGCCTTTGACCATTGAAGACCCTGAAACCGCAAACAGATAATCATATATTCACAGAAAAACACACTGACAACGTGTCTCGGCTGTTGTGTTTTGCTAGAATCCAAACATTTCATAAGCAGGCACATCTCCTCTCCTGAAGTCCAGGTGTTGGTGCAGGGTGAGCAGATCCCCCCCTGCTTGTGTAACGCGAGTCCCTCACAGGTAGATAGGATCAAAGAGCCTGAGACCATATGGAGATGTGATTATGTGGCACTCCTTATCAGCCTGGCCTTGACCACTGCTGATATCCTCTCTGCCTGCTAAAGCCTCACACCTGCTGATCACCTCACCTGACAAGCTTATTCACTCGTCCCCCGACCTGTCCTTCACTCAGATGGCATTGAACATTTATTAGCTAAACTGGATTTGTCGTGGAGATATCTGTAATTAAATTCTTCCTGGTCAAAAAAAAAAATCACTTTTGCTATTTATGTGCATTGGGTGTTCAATTTCTTAACATTCTGGGCGTGAAAAGAATTCATGCTAGGAAAAACTACTGTTTAATGTCTCTACAATCCAGTCGTTAATAGTCATAAATTAAATTCATTCAAATTAATAATTCAGCATATTTTACAATTTCAGAAATCAATAATGTGATATCTACTGTACTGGGTATAAAACATTATAATAATTATGACTCCTTGGATTTATATGGCACCTTTCATGAGGCCCAAGGAAGCAACACAAACAAACAAAGAGGTTGTAGGCTGTGGTGAACAGATGGAGTTTGAGAAGTTTTTAACTGCAATTGTGTTTTACTCACAATTCTATTGCAGACATCCGGATAATTTTTTTGCTGGATATCTAAAATGTGCTTTCAGATATTGTAATATTGACTTAGATTTTCATTTACTTATTTTCAAACATGAAACAAATTAGTAAAAAATTTAAAAGCAGCAGGAGCGATCCATTTTCTTGTGTTTAATATGACGTTTACTATGACACCTGTCTGTTCATGTTTGTGGCAGTTTCTCTCTATGTTTGAGTTGACAATTCATTAAAAATATGTTTATCTAATGCTTAAAATAAATAATTTCTAAGCCTCAGTCATACGTTGCTGCAATGTTTTTCAGATTTGCATGTTGATAATGGAATATTAAATAGTGGGTCGTTGAAAAATCATGGAAAAGTTTAAAATTTTGTCCATGAAAGTGTGTGTTAACCTCTCTCTGTTTTGCCTCTCTCTGCAGGAAGCACGTGCAGAACGGGGTCACCAAAGAGAAGCATCTATAACAGGCTCTCTGTCGCCACCACCTGGCACCAGGCTACAACTACAAGCAAGACAAGACGCCCTCCTTGGACGGCTCACGCTCAACAAACGTGGCTGAAGGGAAGAGTGTCACAAAAAGATAAAAAAAGGAAGGATATTAGCGAGTTAGGCTGAGTTTTTACTCTTTTTATTTGTTTTAGAACATTTCATTTCATCGCTGTCATTTTGTTTTGTTTTTATTAGAGCACTGTGAATGTTATTTCAGGTGACTTTTTGTCTTATTGTTGCTAACTTTACATTTGATAGATTCAGTAGAAACAAAAACCAGTTGGAGTGAGAGTTGGACTGTGATCGTCACGTACAGTCGTAGAACAGGGTGCCGCAATCATCCCCGTCACCTTGAACAGCATCGCAGCACCCTGACAAGAAGCAGGTTTATAGGCCTGTTAGTGGTTCTGTAGATCCACGGTACCTTTAGCAAGCTGGTAAACAAGCAATATGCTAATTCTATAGGGATTAGCTGTGTTTGCTGTCAGTGAACTAATGAATACTTTTCTTCCTTTAACCTCCGTCCATCTAATAGAGAAAAATCATGATTCACATGGGTAACATTGTACAATTTTTCATGGCTGCAGTGATGCAGGAGCGCCTGCCTGGCATCGTCCACAGCCGTTTCACCACATGTATTGATTTTCATATCATTGCACAAGCCAGTGGTGGCGACCACACAGCGCTGGCGTCCATTAGTTCTAAATGAAAAGCCACATTGGTGTGTGTAGGTATGTGCGTGTGCGTTAGGTGTTTCAGAATGGATGTAGCCGAATCTTTTAAACTCCTTCACAACATTTCACCTCTCGGTTTGATTACATTACATTTTATCTCTTGTACTGATGATCAACAGGCATTGGAAATATTTAATTGTATAGAAAAAAGCTTTTTTTTTTTTGTCTTTGTGTGTTGCAAAGCATCTGTTGCTGCACTGACATGAAGGCATACAAGCTGGTTGCTGGTTTAATGACAGCAAATAGCTCGAATTGATTGACTGGGTTTCAGTATCATCCTCATCATTTAATTTGTTTAAACAATATGGATTTGATTAACATTTATAACCAGTTCGTGGGTGGTGGTGGCTATCAGGTTCACAGATAATTGGAACAATAGCCCAGAACTTGTGTAAAGATAAGATCAGTATGATAAAAAAAAAACAATTATGTATGCACACATTATGGTATTCAGGAATGCATGACCGAATGATTTTGGAAATATGCTATGAAATTGTCTTACAAACAATGAAGAAAAAATCCTCTAGCTATGTAATTATAATGTCTTTATTAATGTCTAAAAATCATCCTAAAAGTGATCTTTCTTTGAAGCAGCTGTGACCACTGAACACACATGTACAAACCGGTGTGTGATTGACCTTCATGAATCATTTATGAATATTTTAACATATATTTTAGACACATTAAGAGATTCAAGTCTTGTCTCAGCAATCCCACAAATTAAAGAGGACATATTATGCTTTTTCAGTTTCATAGTAGTGTTTTGGGGTTTACTATGCTTTAAGGTTCTAAAAACACTTGATTTTTCTCATACTGCTGCATCTTCAGTCGGCCTCTGTTTGAGCGCGTGTCTCTTTAAGAGCCCGCTCTGTGCTGTGATTGGCTGGTACTTAATGATGAACGTGCGGCGAAAATTCGGTGGAATTCGTTAGCAAGTTTGCTGAAAAGCCGGCTACTAAATGAGTAAGTAAAACAACTCAATGCTTCACCTACACACTTGTCACAGCGTAGAACAACACATGACAACTTTATTCGGCTCATTTTTCTGTTACCAGTGTAGCATGACAGCATGGTGGAATTATCAAACTAGCTAACTAGCTAGCTGTCAGCTAGCTTGCTAATAACACCGTGCTTTCATGCTACACTGGTTACAGAAAATTGGTGTGACATTAGCAGTGGTGTGTCTAGCAGCCTCTCTGCCCTATTACAGCACAGTAAGACCAAGCTAGGTGGGGAAAAAACTCTTTACCACCATTATTGCAAACTACAAAGCTTAAAAAACTAAAAACTACACAATCAAACATGTTCCAGCAGGAGTGTGATCTGAAATTGAGGTGAAATTAACCATTACCAAGATTACAGGTTTGATGTTAGCATGTAGCTGCATGTAGCAGTGTATGTAATGTAAACACTGCAATGCCTGGAGCAGATGACCATATATGGAAGTCGGTCACAAACTGGAGTCGGCTCAAGTTGAGAGCAGATAAACTGTCAGAAACTCAAGGTTTTTGCTCACAGGGATGACTTTTACATATGATACATTATTAGACATTTGTTTAAGTTTATTAGAAACATCTGATATTATATACATGCATACATATATATATATATATGTGTGTGTGTATATATATACATATATGAGAGAGAGAATATTGAAAAGCATAATAGGTCTTAAGT
>CAFUXE010001256.1:163963-175027 GCA_903364295.1 Serranus cabrilla
GTGTGTGTGTATATATATACATATATGAGAGAGAGAATATTGAAAAGCATAATAGGTCCTCTTTAAGTTTTAATACAGTGAAGAGGTTTCCTTTCACTCAACTGGTTTTTCTGCTGGTTTACTGTATGTGTGTCAGTGGAAACAGCTGCTGCACCTGTTTTGTTTTTAAAAAAAGAGAAAAAAAAGGGATATTTCTATTCTTCCTACCTTCTCGATCAAATTCAAGCTCTTGTTTCGATGAACAGCGTGCTTGTGCTGCTGGAGCAGGCCGCAGATGTCGTGCTGTTTTAGTTTATCTGTTTGTCTTCCACAATCCCCACATTTGCACATGTGGGGGAGTTAAAACTAACTTTTAATTTTATATTAAACTATCACTATTGTAGTTCAGGTTATCATTGTTGATTTGTTTTTGTTTTTTTGAATTGCTGCTGTTTTTTTTCCCCTCTGAGAGCACTGTTGGTATTCCAGTTTTGTTGTTTATTTTTCTGCTGTGTACGAGTCGGTGGTAGTCTGCTCAGATCAGATATTTCCAGGGAGAGTTGTTTTGTTCATCCACATTACAAACATCTGGATTTAGTCTCTTCCTTTTAATCTGAATGCTGGCTCAAACTCATTTTACTGTAGTCATTAAACATCTGTACTGTAAAGTAACATGGTTTATCACACATGTTGCTGTGTGAAATATATCAGACGTCCCGTGGCTGACTGGTTTTACTAGCATGGTGTTCTGGCAGGAAGTGACCTCAGAGGTCTTAGATGATCCATAGTTTGCTGGTATTCTTGTGATATGATGACATGAGTGAAGTTTCCAGTAAACCCACAAAGACCTGTGATCTGGATTAGGTGTGACTCATCCCTTAAATCCGGTACGGTACTGTGTGCAAAGGCACACCTTCGATCTCTCCCCAGCGGTGTCATGCTACAAAAAGTCCTGTGATGTGAACGATTAACTACTACTCGGGGTGGGTGATAGGATGAAATGCACCATGAGCCGATATTTGGTGTCAGTGGGAATCAGTGAGCTGTTTTATGGAAATATGGATTTTCTATTTACCTTTTGAGGCATTTGCTTTGATGGATTACAACTGCAGCAACCATCAGGTGTGAATTAGATAAGAATCAATAGGTTTTTTTGAAAGTTTATTATGTATGACAATATGATATGAAATAGATTGGATCCATGTCGCCCACCCTAACTGCTGCCCAGATGCGATAAAACTATCCGAAATTGAAGGAAAATACATTTTTAAATTAATGTTTTAATTTATTATTTTGGCTAATTATTATTTAAATGTCAACAATGTTGGAAACGTGTGAAGCTCAGTTCAGTCCAGACAACTCAGCTTGTCGATGCAGACTTGATAGACTCTGACCTCGTCACTCCCCATTTGCACACACTAAGATCAACTCAATGGTGATCAGGGAGTGATGATAAAATGATGAGGCAGTCTTTGCAAACTCTCTTGTAAAGCAGCATCAATAGGCTCGTCACTTCTGGTTTCATGAGATCAGTGCAGAGGAGATAAGAGAGTGATGTTAAACTAATGAAGCAGAATTGGCAGTGATTGGCAGTCCTTGACTGATACCCATCAGTTTTCTATTGAGAGCACTTGAACTTTAATAATAGTCCATTGTAACGAAGCCAAGCTCACTAAACTCGTATCAAACTTAAACTAGGCAGTGCTGAACAAATATGAATATTCTGTCACTGCCTTGCCTATTTCTCACCTCAAATGTTTTTAGAAACATATTTTTTGTACTATTTAGCTGCAAAATAAGAAAATTTTTGCTGAAAACTGTCAAGCCAAAACCAAGCACCGCCCACTAATGAGAGAAAATTGGACTGTCTTGGGTTCTGGCACGTCTTTCCGTCTGTTTGCTAGATTTGGTAAATCTCCACTGTGAGGGAAAGCTGTCTGTGCTGCTGCTGCTGCTGCTTTACTGATCAGTTTGAAAAGACTCCTGTGAATTTTGGTTGCAGGGAGTTGATAAATTTGGTGTCTAGGCTCTTACTCCAAACATTAGGATGGACTAGGACAAATTTAGGGAGTTAGGATAAATGAAGCACGGTTTATAGAATGAGAAAAAGTTGTGAAGGCTGCAGTGTTGAAAGGAGTATGGTGTAATATGAGGCATCTCGTCTGACTTTGTCACTCCCTGTTTTTCATATTAAAGCTACTAAAAGGAGCTTTAACATTGTGTTAATTTTGGCGCCCTCTGTGGACCAAATCATTTCTATGATACTATTCTTTTCTTCGAAAATAACTTTATAGAAAGTCTTGTTTCTGATGGCCTGTTTGCTTATGTAGGTCATATATAGACATCAGTATTAACAGTAACAGTTAAAGGTTCCTTGTAGTTGCTTTAAGATCAGGGAGTGATGGTAAACAGAGCTGTGTTAAAGGCGTGTCGGATGTTTTGCACTGAATATTACGTGAGTTGTCGGCCTGAACTGACTCGAAGGCTTCGCCTCCATTATGACACAAAGTATCTTCTCGAGTGCTTTGATTGTGCCAAAACGTCCACCCAAATTATGAGGCAAGTGTTTGTGGGAACTGGTGACGAGCGAAGAGAAGAGCTAGTAGAGAGCGACGGGCAGAAAAAGCCCTGCAGGTATTTCTTATAAATTGCACTGTAATTTATTAGTATTATTTTTATTGTTCATTAGTAGATCAAAATTAGAAAAGGGAAGGGAGAATTGGGGAATTTTTATGACTCTTGGAAGGATTAGTAACTAAAACTCTTAATTTAAAGTGGATTTTAATGATACATGTTTTATGGACCATTAATACACTGTAATTAATACAAATTGACCCTTTGTTTGTTTGTTTGGAACTCAATTTGACCACTTTATGAATCTGACCACTTGATAAAGACACTTGCTCTTTTGTAATGCAACTTTAATACCATACAGCCAATGTTATTGTTTCATTTTTTCCCATAAAATAAAACATGTCAGTAAACAAGCACTCCTTGTGATTTCTTTAAATTTCTTTTTATTTATTTTAATCACAACTGATATCATTTTCATTGCAAAGATCAAGTGTTGTGGATGAAACAGAGTTCAGACCAGAGGAGAGTTCAGTTCAGTGCACAAATGAATACTAACCGCTTCAATAAATTAAAAATTCATGTGTACCACACAGTATTTCCCTCATGTTGGTAAATAATAAAAAAATCCTATCGTTGTTCTGGGTCACAAGTCATGCAGTAACACCTGAAAAATACAAAAAGAAAAGACATTCACCCACAACAAGGCAAGACCAGGGCAGAGAGGTCAAGGAAGCACTGCAGTATTAGTTTCACACAATAATATATCAAAGTAATATTACAGGTGTGTTTAAGATATTTAATGCAACACCTTTTTGTGTTATTACCCATTTTAAATGTACGAATACTGCAGAGCTGGCTTGACCAAAATCTTTACGCTTAAAAGTGTCTGATTAAGTTAAATCACATAATTGCTGCAGTCAGCAAAAGGTCAAATCCAGCACACATTTTCTACTGATAAAAAAGGAGTAAAGGGGGAGTTTTATCTCTTCATGGTGTGTTGGCGTTGTACTCTTACACACTTAGGACACACATGCTCTGATTAGACAACATGTTTGTTGCATGTGACCTTTCTCTAACACGAGCTTTAAGACCAGCACGACTTAATCAATTCAAAAAATAACTTGGCAGTAAAAAATAAGACACATCAAGTCACGCAGCAACAGGAGACAAACCCCAACTACAGAAACAGTGGCACACAAATGTTAGAAGGGAAATTTCAACGTGGAATCTGCTTTAAATTTCTACGATGTTATATATTAAACGGGGAGATTAATACATACAATAATTGTTTGGCAAGGAATTCTTCTTCATTCAGTTGAATGTTTCTTTTATTAAATTCACTACCAAGGCAATCAGGATAATCTAAACACTACTTCACATTTTATTCAGACAACTTGTCTCATCCGTAAACGATATTAGTGGAGACATTATTTCACTGCACATTTAAAAGGATAAATTCAGATTTTATTCAAGTCTGTCTCAACACAATACTCACATACCCATATATGAAATGATGCGATGATAAACAGGAAATCTTTCGCCAGATATTTTAAAGGAATATTTCACTGTCAAAATGATTGCATTGTAGAGAAACTTTGATTACCTGACACAAGCTGTGTGAGATATTAAAAATGCTTGTTTTGATAGTTTTGCTGTTTTTAAAAGCAGCCCCCATTTATTCATCTATTCATTAAGAGTCTGTGTCAGTTTGCAGATTCTATATTCACCATGAGGCATTCAAAGTAACACAGTAATTTAAACTAAAATGGTCATTTTGCGGGTGAGGTATTCCTTTAAGTCATTTATCAAGCCCGAATGGCAAACATTTTAAAGTGATTTGTTGCCGTTCTCTTTTATATTGTAAACTAAACGTTTTGTCATTTGTTTGGTTACTCTGACAGAAAATGCAATTTAAAAACACCATCTTGGCAACCTGCAGTGGGTATTTTTCACTATTTTCTAACATTTCATAGTCTAAGCGATTGATTAGTTAAAAAGAAAACAAATCAACAGATCTGTTGATAATGAAGTGGATGGTTAGCTGCAGCCCTGAAGAGATGGAAGACAAAATTAGAGCTGCAACGAACAATTATTTTCATTATCGATTATTTTGTTTATAAAATGTCCAATCAGGTTTCTCAAAGTCAATGGTGATGTCTTTAAATGTCTTATTTTGTCAGTCATAAACCCAAATATATTCAGTTTAATATGATATAAAACACATCATTATCTGCCATTTATGCATGAAAAATTACTTTAATTGATATCAATAGATAACTTGATTACCTGACAGTAAAAAAGAATCACCAAGTATTTCTATAGTTAAACGAATCGTTTCAGCTCTACGTAAAAAAAACGCAGTTCCTTCTGTGCATTCGGTACTTTCAACTACTAACATCTCCAGCTGAGAAATAGAAGATGTTTTTGCACAGAACGAAAAGTTTCACAATCAGTATGGAGATAAAGAACAAATACAGAGATGATTAACTCTTTAAATGTCTTTATGGGATTGAGAGTATTGTGTTTGAGCAGACTGAAAAAATATGAATCTGTCCTCTAACAACCAGGTTTGTTGAACACATCTCTCGACAAAAGAAATTCTGGGCTAAACTCTGTGTGGTCAGTTTCTCCCTGTAGCTGCCTGAGACAACACATGACGTCAGTTTGGCAGAGCGATCACGTACAGTATACTGAGAGGAGGGAGGAGGAGGAGGAGTGATCGATGGAACGGCAATATCAGAAGCTCTTAATCTCATCTCGATGTCAGAGGTGTGGACCAATGCTTTACATCCCTCACAAGAGTCAAATAATGAAAGATATCCAAAGAGGGATTATTTTAAATGAATGACAAGACATCAGTGTTCATGAAGACAGGGAGAGTGAACAATGATTCCTGATTATTCCGGTCTGTGAGACCAAATGGATTAAGTTGGCAGCAGGACAGGATCTGACATCATAGTTTGCGGATCAGGATGAAGGAGATAAAAGAGATTCTGCTGGTTTGAAAACCATCATGAGAAACAGCAGCTCGGCCCAGCTTCTGTGTTCTTACTGTTAAAGTTCTTTGAATTGAGGAAAAAGTTGGGAACTGGGGGGAAAAACGGTGGAGTGCACCTTAATGGGTCTTCGTCTTGGGTTGGGTGATTCTACGGACAACACTGTACAGGACGCCAAAGTTCTGGGGGAAAAAAAAAAGGAGCACAAGACAGAAGTTAAAGTCATGTTTTCAGACAACAAGACCCACAAAACATGCAGTCACAAACCTTTGGGGCCTGGCATTATTAATCATTGAAAGTAAAGGTTTCTTGGTTTTTGATCAAAGGTTTCAGTTTGGAAAATGTCACTTCAGTTGTATTACCAATTACAGACAGCATAAAGAAACCTTTTTGTTACTTTTCTTTAATGAGAAATTAAATTGTTGACATCTTCCTACTCCTTTTTGAACATTAATTATTGAAGTTTAAGTGCATATATATATTTCTCTATGGATTAATCATAAAAATGGGAAACCCTATTGACAGAATTATTGTTGTAAAATATTGGTTATAGCAGCTTTAAACATGTAAAACTGTTAACACGTGTTATAAGGTGTATGTGTGCTGCATGAACACAGTGACTTACCTGGATTGCCAGATACATCATCCCTAAGTAGGCTGCAATGCAGACAGCCAGCAGCAAGTCAAAAATAGCAGGCTTCACTCTGAGAGGTAGAGAGTGATACAGAGAGTGATTATTTAAAGAGAAACCATCAGAAATCATCTTTGACATGATGTAATGGCCGTTTTTAAATGTTTGGATCTGGCCCATACTAGTAAAAGATAAAAGTCTGATATACAACAAA
The DNA here is from genome assembly GCA_903364295.1 of Serranus cabrilla. NCBI lineage: Eukaryota > Metazoa > Chordata > Actinopteri > Perciformes > Serranidae > Serranus > Serranus cabrilla. The sequence continues at coordinate 170,358 of CAFUXE010001256.1, forward strand.
GTGAGGACCAATTAAAAACAGATGGATATGCTCACGACTTTACAGACAGCTGTGAGCGGGAAAGCTTTTATAGAGTGACAGTAAATCAGCAGGAGGGAAGAGGAGCTCATTACACCGTACCTGTAGGCATTCATAGTCTGCTTCAGCTGGTCGTAGAAAACAAACTCTGGATCCCTGAGGACGAGAGTTAAAGGCTGTCACTTTCACGTCATGACAGAGTAACAGAAGGAATGTACAACATTTATTAGATCTGTAGTTTCTGGTAATATATTATATTTTTGGGAATTAAAACATCTACTAGAAGAGGTGTCACAATAACTGATATTTAGATAATTAAATACTGATATGTTAATTTTACACATGATATAAGCTGTTGTATCATTTTTATCTGTTTGCTCATTCTTATAGTAACCTCTGTGTATTTATCTTTCCTGTCCGCCTCCACCTGCTCTTTACCTTTTGTCTGCTTTGACGTAGTGTCTCTTGACATCCTTGAGGTAGTGTCCGAGGTGATACTCCAGAGTGGACACCACGCTGCTGTCTTTGTCCACCAGCTGAGCAGCTCGTGGCTGCGCCGTGAGCCAGTCCACCACTGCTGACAGCTGCTCGTCCTGCACCTGCTGACGACACCACAGACTTAAGTAAACAGAGGGGTGCAGTGTGAAAGACACACACATGAAACACCAGAGTCTGTGATGGACAGAATATATTTAATCTGTATACTGGAAATATCAGACACTTGATGTTTTGCAGCTTTTTCTACTCAAGGACAAGGACATATTGTCACATATTTTATTAGCCATCAACATGAGAAGTGCTTTTGCAGTTCACATTTCTTGCTCTCTTTAGTGACACACACTCCCCGGCTCATCCAAACCACCATGTATCTGGGGAAGGCAAGGAAAGGAAAGACTCTAGAAAGATGGAAGCGTAGCGGGCCGATGAATCTGTTTCATCACTTAAAACACCACACAGTGCAGTCAAACAAACAAGTAAGTAATAATCGGTCAAACTTAATTAAAAAAAAAACATTCACAAAGCCCCTTTTGACTTTGAAATGTCAGTATACCACCTCAGGGCGTATCAGGACATCATGATACGGAGTTTCTAAAGTCTTATATATGATCTGTGTTCTCTCTAAATTCAGAATAGTTTACTAGAATGATCACACAGGTATCCAGCTATTGTTATTTTAAAACAATATAATGCCCAGCCATAATTGGAAATAATTAAATTAAATTATACCATTTTTTTTCATGAGTTTTGCTTTCAGAAAAAAAAAGCAATTTCACAAAATGAGTTTCTAGTAAGAATCTCAATCCTGATAGGAAAAAAGCATAAAGAAAGGCACAATTGTTACTACTGCTGCTTCTTTTAAAGATCTGTTACCGCTGTGCCCTCGCAGTTTAGTGACTCACCATCTGTTCAGTGAAGATCTGCAGGTCCCCAGGAGCCCCCTGTGCAGCAGAGTAAACAAACAACAAAATGTCACATCTCCGGCAGAGAACAAACGCAGTGCAAAGAAAAATCTCCATCTGTTTGTTTACCTTTTCAGTGAGGTTGTAGATGACCCTGGCCAGCGCCTCTGCTACCAGCTTGGTGTTCCTGCTGAGTTTCTTCACATCTACATGAGGCCTGTAAGACACAAACACACACGTGCCGACAGTTAGAGACGGTGAAAAACTCCAAAACACAAAGGAGAGAAAACAGAAAACCTCTGCAGCAGGACAGACAAGGAGAAACCAGGAGAAACAGAGCATCCATTTCCACAGAGGTGGGCTGAAATGCAGAAAGTTTGAGAAAAGAAGACAGAGCAAATATCAAATCAACTGAAAGGTCAAGTGTGAAATTGAAACACAGAACCGATAAAAGGTTTACTAACAGACGGAGAGATGGACGGCTACAGGGGCAGGATGAGATGAAGGAATGGAGAGTGAAAAACAAAGACTGAAAGGTTTTCCATGCACGCTCAGACAGCCTCACACACACATCTGACTAAAGTGCATAAATACATGATTGATGTAAAATATGCACCGGTCACGCCGTCTACACCCTCAGTCTTTCCATGGAAGACGCTTACAAAGGGACCTGATAGAAGAGGTGGAGAGGAATGGGTCTATAACAACACCTGCGACATGAATACAAAATAAAAATGACTGGCAGCGGGAATGGAAACTCTTTTCTTTTGGGTGATTCAGAGACTTGCAGTAATGAACCCACCCAGCAGGGGGCTCTCCCGCTCCATGGCGAGAGGAGAGGGACACTGACCGCACGTCCATGATGCTGGAGCGCTGAGCCAGGCGGTGGGAGGGCAGGTGGGACAGCGTGAAGGCGGGCAGCCGGCGGATCCCAAAGCGCTCGTGCTCCCAGGCCAGCATGTCGTCGGCCAGGTTGATTTTCTTGTGGACCATGGAGAACTTCACCTCTGGGTACTGACTCGCAACCACCTGAGAAGAAACGAGAGGGACAGAGATATAATCCCAATTAAAGCTTAGAATCTTAACACATGCAGACAAGTATCCTTTTTGTCTCATTGGTGCAGGTTCAGCAGCGGTGCAATCTTTTTGTGAATCAGCATCAGTTGTTTTCTGCTATATTAATGTCCTGTGTCCTGTATAAACTGTTGAGTCTCTCACCAGCTCCAGCTCCTTGAGCAGAGAAAACTGAGGAGTTCCCTCTTTAGGAGGTTTGGACACATGGAGGTGCAGAGAGTCTCCGTTCCCCAGAGTGTCCAGGCACAACACAAAGGCTACGTTGTCCTGCAGCAGACTGGAGTCTACAGAGAAAGGGAAGGGAAGGTATCGATGAAAAGTTAATAATTCAATATAAACATAGTAACAGAGTGAGAGTGTATGGAAAAAAAAAGGGCACGACATGTTAAACACAGAAATATAACTAGTACATCAAACTACAACTGGTTCTACCCAGCTGTAATAATCTGTTGTCCTACAAATGTTACTTTTGGGAATGAACTGGGTGTGAAAATGTGTCTTTATTCAGATTTTGAGTATTGTTGTCATACCCCCAACAGTGTATACTAAACCAAATCTTATATTCCCTTCTATAAGCATTAGGGTCCAGTACCTGTGTGGTCCAGATTGTCCTCCAGCCAACGTTTGGTGCCCTGGTAGTTGAACTTCCCACCACCAGATACAAAGAAGAGCAGGTTGTACCTAAACACACAAAATGAATTACAAATGAGTCAAATTTACAAGGGAAATCTGCTGAGGGAACCTGAAGGTGGATGTGTGATAATAATGTACAGGGAATAGACAGAGAACAGAGAAAACACAGTTTGTAGGAAATAAATGACAACCTAAAAATGATGAAAAATCAAGTGATGATTCTGAACCTGAAACTGAAACACAAAGCATTTTACAGTAAAGTCCATTACTCCTTGACTTTGCACTCCCTGTGAGATGTGAGCCCTTTCACTCAGCTACTGTTGAGAACATTTAGACATAGGAGTGAGTCTGCACCGCATCATCGACCACTTTAAGTGTTTAACACAGCGCACTGTGATGCTTACTGCCGGCAGAGTGCACAGATAATGTTCAATGTAGTTCTCAAGAAGCATTTGCAGCAGGACACTAACAGTAACAAATGTGATCGGCATGACAAATAGACTTCAGATGGAACACTGAGGTCTGAAATCAATATTACTTATACAGTCTGTTCATAACACGCCTGTTTGGAAGTTTGTTGCTTGGCCTTCCTTACAATTCACCTGTCATGACACAGCTGCCTGTAGCAGTGCTAGAGTAGACACGCCGTTTTCTAACAGCTAGCCATTTGGGACCAGGCTATTTTCCAGGGATAAAAGCATTCACTCTACAAGTTACATGCTAGAAATGATTAAAAAATTTTTGCTAAAATGAAACATCATTCTCTATAACAAGAAGATGATGCACTAGATGCTGCTCCAGTGGTATGAAATACACGTCCTGTCTAAGTGTGAAGTGAGGCAAACATTGTGCGTAACATATTTAAATGTTTGTTTTGCCAATATTAGACATTTAGCATCACGATAGTTAGTCATCACAAACGGTTTTGTGCAGCCTAAAGCTTCACTGACATGTCAGTGTAGAAATAAATGTATGAAATAATTCAAAATTGTGCTTTTTATGCAGCTAAAATCTATATAAACTGCTCTTTAAGGCTCCCGAGACACAATGATCCATAAAAAAAAACAAACACTGCAAGTGCTGTCATCATTACTCACCCTGCGTGTGTCCTCTTGTAGGTGTAAAGTTTCGAGAAGAGACGGGCCAGCTCTAGTAACATGGACACCCCGCTGCCGTTTGAGTCCGCTCCGTAAGAAAGCCACTGGACACAACAGCAAACACAGAGTCAGATTACTTTCCTGGCCTGTTCTCTTTTTACGGACAGTTGTCTTGCATTACTGTCACTTCCTGAATTAGAGCTGTATCGAGTTATAAAGAGATGCTGACTAATCACTCTGGAGACTAAAGTGAACCAAATCCTGCTGACAAAATATTTCTTCAGTTGCCAAAATCCCTGAGCGTTTTGAAAGAATCAGAGCTTATTTATAAGAGAAAAGTAGCGGTGAACATACTGGAGCAACACCAAAGGAGTCGTAGTGAGCAACTACTACGATAGTGGGCAGGTCCTCTCCTCCAACTCCAGCCAGACGACCCTGGTGAACAAAA
>CAFUXE010001256.1:175163-193251 GCA_903364295.1 Serranus cabrilla
GAGCCTCTTAATCCTCTGCAGTGTGACTAAACTACTTTTTCCTTCTGGTTTTAACACAAAGCTCAGATCAGAAAGTCCTGAACTAACACTTTACTGCTACTTTGTTTCGCTCCCCTTCTGGCTTGAACTGTTGAACTATCTTCAAACAATAATCAAAGCCATCAAAATACCTTCATAGAGTTATATTAAAAAAAGAGAAAGGTGACTGTAATACAATAGCAATCAATTATTGTAAGAGAAGAATTAAATGCACATGCCGTCAGAATGACACTGATTGATAATCTCCTCTCTTTTGACCTTGAGAGCAAAAAATGCTTTAAATGCTTTAAATATATATTTGAAAATGTACAGGATATTATCTGGACTGTAAAGCAACACAAGATGCCTAAAGATCTAGTTTCAATGCCCCAGTTAACATTATTGGCCTTTATTTGACAACAGGAGGCCTCGGCCCAGTTTACACCTTGATGCAACAGTATCACTTAAAGTCACAGAGTCCTTCAACACGATTATCACCTGACTTGAGAAATGTGTTTATCAAATGTGTTTTAGGCGATCTTTCAGGATTAAGAGAATTTATATTATCTACTAAAATCCTGCCACTTATTTGATAAAATACAGAAATGTAATTTAAGATCAAGATGACAAAGTCATGAACAAAGAGTTGTGTTTTAGATATTTTGGAAATGCTTGTGATCTCAGCATACAAATAAACAGTTAATCGTTTCCATATTCAGTTCAGTTTGCAGTGTATCTGAGCTTCAGGGCTGCTGACTGTGGGAGGAAACTGGATCAAGCACCCAGAGGGAAAACTACGCCAACTAAACCGCACACAGAAGATGGAGGTAAATCCAGAGCAATCTTGCTGTGAGTCAACAGTCCTAACCAGCAGGCCACTGTGCTGCCTGATGTTACTGTAACTTTATACTGTCTGGTGCTTCTGGGGTTTACTTCTGTGCACAGAAAACTGGGTGCTTTATTTTTCCAATCCAAGTTGGCTCTTCACAAAAACCCACATACTTAGAATAAATAATAAAAATACAAGAAGCCTGATTCTATGAGACTGAAATATGTCGTTTGCAGAGGCCGATAGCTTGGAGAGACATTTTACTGTATTTATTATTCAGATCCAGCTGTCTTCACATTAAGTCTCTCACCTCGAGACTGGTGATGGCCCAGTCACTGACAGCTTTACTCTGAGCTCCGCTGGTCACCATCTGAAATCCGTTGGCTGTGGCTGTATGAAGCAGCACTACAGAAATCAAAACATAACATTAGAATTAAGTGACTTGCAGGAGGCACACACCACATTAACATCTTACTTGTCTGTATAAAATAGGATGACCTTTCCCTCATAAATATACATAGAATTCAGTGTTTAATGCAGACAGACAAATAGAGCCCAGCAGCAGGTCCAGACGAGAGGCAGCGATTCTCTACCTTCAGCTGCTGATAAGGAGCCTTGTGAGGAGGAGGAGGTCAGGGTTTGAGTGTAGATGGACAGGAGCTCATCGTCCTCCATGGCAAAGTACACAGGGACGATGGTCTCAGTGGCCAACATCTCTGGCTCCAGCTCCATGAACTGCTGCAAAGGATAAACAGAGGAGAACAGAGTGTTTAGAAAGCTAAGGCTCACAGCTCTGTTTGCTAGTGTGAAGTGCTACTGGATTAAAACTGAAAGAAGTAAATCTGACTAATTCCTTCAACCCCGCAAGTTCAGTATAAGTCACATTTTAGAGTGACTTATACTGGACTTGTAGAGAGCTATATAGGCAAACAGGAGAGACACTGCATTACAAATTGACTTTTCATCTCGACAATAATTCACCTAAAATGGACTTTTAAGTTACATAACCAAATGAGTAACACATCAAATGCCTACTTCTTCTGCTTTCCAGAAAGAATCATTTAATAATCCCACTCATAAAATTAGTCACAGTGTGCTTTAGTGAGATAACATCCAATTTCTGTGAAGGATTAAGAACACTGCAAATTCAGGGTTTTTCCGCAGTTCTACCTCCAAACCCTTTTTTATTAGTCACACCAAGCCTTTTACAAGGCGAATTGAAAACCTTCAAAAAAAAGTAGGAAGGTCACATTAAGTCAGTTAAGCATTGGACATTGCTTGTCTTTCTGTTCTTTTCACTGTTCGGACGTCCTTGAGCAAGGCACTGACGCAGACAAATTCAACCCAAAACAGATAAGTTTGCAGGTGACAGGCCTTGCTTCGTTATCTCAAATTATATTAATCTTAAATAAGAGTTCCTACTTGTGACACTTAGCAGGCATAAAGGTTGAACAACAATGTGAATGACTATAATTTTAATTTTTCTTGTGCTGTACATCTGTAGGCCACGTTCACTTAGATCATCATCACCCTCCTTTTCTTTTTAGCAGGGGGACAGGATACAGCACAACACTTGTATTTGTGGCTTTTTAGTGTGTTATTACCTGCACTATGTCCTGGGGCATAGCAGACATGTTCTTGGGCAGGATGATGACCACAGCTCCTGCTGACTGGCGCAGGGCTTTCTGGTACTCCTCATAGGAGAAGTCTGCCAGCCGCATAATGACACAGCGACGACTTAGTACCTCTGCCTCCACAGTACGAGCCTCTGTATTCAGGATGGCATTCCTGGTACCTGAGGAGATGAGACAAAGTGATCATCAGTTATGAAACAATAACTCTCGTCTTTATGTCAACAGGAGAGGGCAAGAATGACTTATCCTGCTCTTGAAGCACAAGAACTGTTAATAAAAGAGATTAAGGTAAGTCAAACCACTCTTTGGGTCATTTTTTGTTCTCTGCTATAACTCCTTCTTGTTGCAAGTTTCACGTCATTGTTTTGCATTGTGCAGCTGTCAGAAAAACATGATGGAACTGATAGGCTTGGAGGCATAGGATTTCCTTCTAGAGCAGACATTTAGACGCTAGTTCTTGAATCCCATACCTACTCCTTACTTGACACATATCATAACAAAATGGCTATTTTTGTATTTCAATATCTGTGTTACTTCTGGCAGCTTTCATTAATCTTCATCTAAGAAGTATAAAACGTTTGAAAGCTGTTGTATCCCTATTGGAATTCCTTCCCTTTGTTTCACTGTGTGGATTGTTGAGGAGATTAATGGTAAACTTTCTCCTTGTCAAAATGTTTCCTCACCACACCTTGGGCTAGAAATATTTTAAACTCTTAATATGTATTCACAAAATATGCATAATTTAAACAAACCATGGTACAAACTTACAAAGAGGGCTTTAATAATGCCAGCATTTGTGTCTGTCCCTTTTGAGTTATGTCTTTAGCAGTGTTGTTGTTGATGTATAAATACTTTTTTTAAGTTTAACCTTCACCTCATTTTCATTGACTTGATTGAAGTTAACATGAAAACAAACAAATAGCAGAATAGTTTGTATTCGGTAAATGGGCCTCTATGTACAATTGAGTGAAATTTGAATGCTTTTGTGAAATGGACCAGGTGTGTGCAGCAGAAAAACTAAAAACAGTTCCCCCAAATTTTGTGTTCATACGGAACATGCATTGTCGAGTCACCTGTGCAGGATATAGTTATTAAGGGGATACACACGTAAACAGTGACGCTCAGATTTAATTCTAAAGGAGTAATGGTCCTGATGTGCTTCTATGAAATGAGCTAGCTTGACTTCTCCTACTAGCAAAGCTAAGCTACATTAGCAGCTAACTGGCTAGCTCTACCCATTGAAATGTTACTTCAGGTAATTTAACGTTAGCTGGAGGCGACATCGAGGCTAACTTGAAATAACGCATAAGTACTTCACATTTACTCCGATGTGATCAAATAAATAGCTGTCTTACCGTATGGTTGTCCCTGCAGGTCGTACTGCTGCATGCGGTACACCGTGAACTCATGTGCAGCTTCGGCCGGGAGCGGTGACACCAGGATCAACACCGCCGGGATAAACACAATAAAGGTGAGGGGAAACGAGGATTTAAACATGTTATCGAACACTTCACTGGCCTCCTCAAACATCGTGGCGATTGTATCGAGCACACAGCTAGGGATAAAGTGATATTTTCAGCCGCTGTCACCGCTCTCAGCTACTGACAGCCGGGGACTCAGTTCAGCTAGCTAGCTAACCAACTGACAGATGATTGTGATCAGGCAGACAGCGGGACGCCCGGGTACTTTACACACTGAAGCCAGGAAAAAAATAAACATTAGGGTCAATTTAGAAACAGGCCAGTACAGTGTAATGTGTTTTATAAAGTACGTGTTTATGTGGATGAGGTATCTAATATTTAAATATTTCAAACTGAGTTGGATCAACGGTCCGTCAGGCAACTTGTAGGACAGCTATAATCGAAGGGCTGAGTATTACTATAGACACTAGATGGCACAGCACACCATAGATTTTTTTCTGGCACTTTAAAGATCTTTCAGATCTTCGAACTGTTGTGTATAATTTGGGTTTATGTGTCCATAATTTAGAAATTTCTTCCATGATTCAGCTGTGGTTGTTTAACTTATACACAAATAAACAAAATGAACTACATATTAACTAAACTATTAACTAGGCTCAATGGTTGACACTAGGCCGATACGACAGAAAATAAGACATTTTACTGCATTTAATAGCTGCCACTGCATTTTAAAGTGCTTTGATTACATTTAAAAATACTTTATTCAACATTAAACATAGCTGGAAGCTCTTCATGAAATCACTCTTCTATTGGGGGTCTAGGGCATCCTCTCCCCTCAATTTATTTATTTATCTATTTATTTTACAAACACAAGATTTATTTCGATGCACTCTGGCATTTTTATGCACATACAAATTACCCAGTGTGGATCAATTTATTTTCATTGTGAATTATTAACTGGTCAGCAGGACAACTGGCACCCTATTGGGCTATAAATTGAGTATCACTGATGTAAACTTAATTGCACTGAAGATAAATCCAACAAATAAGTTAAATTTATTTCCACACAGTATCAAAGCACTTCTTAAACTAACCAGTTTTTAAAAATACTTTGGTCTTATTCTTATAATGTTAATGCTGAAAAAGAAGGGCTCTTGAATCATCATAACTATAAATGACATTTGCAACTAATGCCTTTCAACTTCACCAAAAATGGTTCTGTTGTCCTGTTCTGTGTCCTGCTGTTGTCCATCTCAGGATCTGACAGTCAGCCCGGCCTAAATCTTAAAATATAAGATTATTACCCTAAAGGGATATTTCCACACCTGCTTACCATCAATACTGTAGGTTGCCAGTGGTGGAGGAAGTATTCAGGTCCTTTACTTAACTAAAAGTACTAATACCACACTGCAGAATTACTTCACTCAAGTAAAATTCCTGTGTTCAAAATGTTACTTCAGTAAAAGTACAAAAGTATCTGCATCAAAATGTTCTTAAAGAATCAAAAGTAAAAGTGCTCGTTATGCAGAATATCTCCACTCAAGATTGTTATATATACAAAATATATTATTTCATTATTGTTATTGATGCATTTATGTAAGCAGTGTTTTACTGTTGTCAAGGTAGGGCTCATTTGAACTACTACAATATGCATTGTACCAGATTGTGGTCAAAGCATCTATTTAACACACACACAGATTTGATTATTCATAAAAATCTCTTTCTATTCCTCCCTTTGATACTCAAATATTTTTGATGAATCATCTCGTCCTTGTTTGGCATATAGACAAGGACAAATTCATCCAATCAGATTAAAATACTTCACTGTGACTTTAAGGGAAACATAACAGGGCTGTTAAAAAAAACCCAGAAAATTCGGCCTGGTCATGGGGTCAGCAAAATCAATTTGTTTCAAACAGAACTTTTGACCAAAGTTTTATATCATAGGGAGAAAAAAACAGTAATAAAAATTAAAAGCCTGAGTCCAGTTGGGAGGAGCTGAAAATCATATTCTCTCTCTTCTGCCTCCTGAGGCTGCTCTGCTAAGTGGCAGATTAATGCTGATATGATGTCCTGCCATCCCACTTAATGGACCTTGGCGTCATTATTTCCTCTTGTATGAGTAATCCATGCCCAGGCTGGTGAGAGCAGGGCAAGCAGCAAACAAAGCACAAAACCAATTTGCTGTGGACGTTGAAACTCATTGTAATGATTTCACATTACAGAGGAATTATCATTTGGAGATCCGCTCACATGACCCGCCGTCCGTCTGGGCGAAGGGAAACATACTGCTCGACATAAAGACGGACGAGTAGAAAAGAACAATTGTTTCAAGAGGAAAATAACGTTCTTGTGTTCTTGTGTGGATGGTGGCATGAGTCACATGAATGTCATTTCACAAAATTCATAACATCCTCATTATCACAGGATCAGCCGACACAGTGGCTCAGCAAAAATGCACGAGGTCACAATTTCAACTTGATGTCGCCTTGTCCAAAAACATTTTTTCCCAAACATGGACGGTACGCACACTGCTGTGAAGACTCAAAGGCACACACACACACACACACACAATGCATGAGCTGTTCAGTGTCCTCATTTCTTTCCAGTGCTCCCTGGGAATGTCTTGAATCAGACCAGCCTTTGCTCCCGACCCCCGGCCACAGAAAAACACCTTCTCTGTGCGACCACACAAAAGGTGCAGTCAGTGTGTGTGTGGGTAAGTACCGTGGATTAACGAGAGATTAGCTACCTAGCAGTAAGTAAGCAATTTCTGTGTAGCATGCCTATGTAAGTAGCTCCCCCTCGGTTTATTGCTGCCCCTTCCCATTCTCAGAGGATGCTGTCATTTTCTCACCACACTGGAAGGTTGCTCAAACACTGGCCACACTGAAGTGAAGAAACCGCTCAACGACAAGGTCAGAATCACAGAATACCAAACACACACTGTAAGAGGGAGTGATTTCTGGCATGAAGTCTGCACACAGGCTTCACCACTATCAGCACACAATGGTGGTCTTTCTCACCAAGACCTATGGAGCAGGTCTTCTGAGCCACTCACTCCTTAAAACACCACCCGCTCTAATCCCCTTGTTAATGAGCAGAAGCATGAAAACAACGAGGTCCTGCTTATGGAAACATCTGAGAGTGAGCGAGGGCGTCTTTGATATGAAGACCGAGTAAATTCACTTCTACTTCTCTACTTTTTGGAGCAAGAAAGTTTAGTTCACTCGCATTAAATCCATGCTTATTTAATTTCAAATGTCTTTATTGTGAAGCATTATTCACAGAAGTATCTGAACGCTGCGATGTTTGCTTGTTTCTTCTTGATAAACATAAAATATCAAATCATACATCAAGATAAAAAAGATATCAGAAAGACAAAACATGATAAAGTCATGATTGAGCAAATAAAAATACAGGAAGGCCATAACTAAACAAATAAATAAAAATAAAAAATAGAATCAGTAAATAACAAATAAAAATAAACAAATATAAGTGTATACATATCGTACTATCACCTGAAGTAATTCCACCTAATTTGACAAAACAACTCAAATCCCAGCTCCCATGAAATAACACCAAATAATGCAGCGGTTTTCTGGCTGAAAACATATAAAGGTGACTGATGTTGTTTGTTGATGATGATAGTTTCCTGTCCCGTGTTAATTTCTTCATATTGGGGAAAATGTATTCGTAAAGTTTCCTTCAACTTCAAGTAAAAGTGTGTAAATACAATCAGCAAAATGTACTTAAAATGTCCAAATGAAAAGCACTCATTCTAAACACTTATATTTTTATATAGTTCTTCACTAGATTATTATTTCTGATGTATGTTTGTGAAGGCAGCATGTTCATTTTATACCTGGTTGAACTGGAGATGATTTTATCTTTCTAAGTTCATCTTATGTGTATAAAATGTGACTCTGTAAAGCAGCCCTGCTCCTGGAGAGTCTGCCTGCATGTTTCAGGTCTCTGCCTACTCGAGCACACCTGATTCTAATTCCTGCCTCGTTATCATGCCCTTGACAAGCTTCAGCTGATTTTGATAACGAGCAGATCATTTAAATCAGGTGTGTTGGAGCTGGGAGGTTACTAAAACATGCAGGGCAGTAGCTGTGCAGGAGCAGACTGCTGCAGAAACAAGCAACTACAGCTGCCAAATCAAACGTTATGGAGCATTAAGTACGACATTTACTTCTGAAAATCAAGAGTAGCATAAATTGGTAAGGCTGAAGTACAAATGCCTCGTGTGAACTTTAGAACAGGGCTTGAGTAAATGTACTTAGTTACTTATGACCACTTTGGTCAATATGATGATTAAGGCGGGACACGACAGGCAGAAACATTGTGTTTTCATGCACTGGGAAACTTTGTGGTTTGGGGTTATTTTGCTCCCATAACATGTCGTCTTTCAGAGTAGTGGAAAGAAAACCACAGGCGTCGTTAGAAAGCTCCAGCTCCAGTGTTTAAGAGGTTTGATATTTCTGTTGCTAAGAAATAGATTCAATGTTTTGTCTTCAAATAGTCATTTACATTGAGAATGTGTGGAATCTTTAAAGGCTGTTTTCTGAAAATGATTTTTTCCCCATGCTCTGAGCCATAAATCTCAACTTCAGCTTCACTTACAGACATAAAACTCACCAGTATTATCCCCAACTATATTCTGAAGGTTTTTTTCTATTTATCTTTTTCCCCTGATTTTGAACATGTTGTTCCTAAAGATGGAAATAGATTTATTAAAAGCCTTTTGACAGTATTATCTGATTAATGAAATGGTAAAAGGAGATATACCAATTTCCCTCCATAAAAATGCTGAATGTAATATATCAACAAAATAAAATCATAACTTATATGTTCAGATTTCCGTCCTGGAAGCAAATGAAATTTTGCTTAGCAGCAATGAAATAATATGAATTTAATATTTTTTTCTATGAACCTATAACATTTTTTAAATTAAAAACATGTATTTGTGAGTGAACTGGAGGATTCAGCGTGAGTCCGAGCTGCGGAGGACCTGGTCATGATGGATCTGAGACGATGGCGGCCTCTCAATACAAAATATGACCCTCCTTTCCCTTTTCCTTTCCTCTCCTGCTGATTTGAAGTTGATTTGTGGCCACAGGCCTGGTGGAGGCAATATTGCCCTGGCTTCTTTACGTATCGAGGGAATTGATTTACCAATCATTTTCATTAGGGCCAGTGGAAATAAGACAAAGAAAAGGGGAGAGCACAGTGTATGACAGCTGAGCCGCAGTCACTGAGACTGTGAGCCTATTTGGTTGCGCGGGGCAACAGTCAGATAATGGATGACGAGGCCTCTTGGAGCCAGCCGTTCCATTAGGTTTTGTTAATGCGGTCAGAGGAGGTTGGCGTGGCTCATCCGCCTTCATATCCACTTTCAGAGACGCTCACTCATGCTGGCCAGCGGAGCTCTCTCTCCTCTCTCCCTCCATTGTCTTACTGTCCACTTCCTCCTGCGTCTTACAGCGAATCCTTGTGTTTCTACCCAGTTTCTACGTTCTGTCTCCTCTGCATGACTCTTGGGAGGGTTTGAGTGGATCCAGTTCTGTGCTGCTGCTTTAGATTAGCTGGTGGTTTTCTGACAGTATCATCGCAGTCGTTGCACAAGAGTAAAAGAGTACACATTGTCTCTGAATCGGTGCACATGAGGGATTTGCGGTGAATTCGCACTTTTGCAATTCAAAAAATTTCCCAGCTTATTCTTGAATCTGTTCTCTAACCATTTACAAGCATGTCACCGCAGCATGTGTGGCAAACTGGGAGCCCCGGGCTTGTGAAAGAGGAACATGTGTCCGTACTGTGTGAACTGTACATTCAGTGGGCGGAACAGAGAGAAATTCATGAATGGGGACATGGGTGTGTCCGTTTGTGTGTGTGTGGCAATCACTTTCTACATAATGCTGGGAATGTGAGCAGGATCTTGTCTAATGCTTTCCTGTCTGTCTTCCCATTACAGCTGTTGCACCAACAGTGTAAAGTGGTTTCCCCTCATACTGCGAGAGGCCTTAATGTCCAGGTTCACTGCAGGTCACAAGGTCTTCAGTAGTTTGATTAAAAGCTGTTTTGTTTGCAATATGAATTGAAGTGGGTGGAGAAATATCAGCTCATTTGTGGCCCTGTTTTGTAGTTGGGACCTGAGTCAAAATCTAGTTTTAAGAGCTTTATTTTTTTAGTTTATATTGTGCATATCGTTTGTATCTGGCATGTGAAGGCCTGCCAGTGTCACTTATCATGAAGAACATTTTTTTTTAAATTTAATCATTTAGCTATGAATAAAAAGGCCTGGCTGCTGTCGGTTAGTTTACATCACATGATGACCTGAGCAGGTGAAAGGTCGTCATGTGACGTGACCTCCGTTTTGTTAACGTGCAGCTGTGACGCAGTACGCTGCAGACACACAACGTTTAGACAGTGAGGGAGGATTTAATATCCTGTGAAACTAAACACGAGACCTTTACTGTTTTACAGTATATTTAACTAAAGAGAATACAGTCAGCATTTTCTTTTGGGTTCAGGATTTAATTAAAATCAGTAATTTAATTACTCACTTTGTATCGGTGCCTTTTTATCTGAGTTGAGTTTAGCTAATATTTTGGTTTATCCCATATTTATTGTTCTGCGTCTTTTATGCCACAAGAGGGCAGAGCAGCAAACAGGAAGTGCTTTGAGGTAAAGAATTTTATGCTTTTTCATCCAAAATATTACTACAAGTAGTCTCACTATTGAAGTAAGAGTTTGACAGCTTTGTATGTAAAGTTTTAAAATATTATTCCACATGTCCCCCCTTTTTTTTCTTTGAGCAGCTGCCCCTATAAATCTCTCTGCACAGCCCTGGTTTGTATTCATTTAGGGCCTGTGTGCTGTTATTTTCTCGTTGTTTATATAGCAGCTAGACAAAATTAAAAAAAGACTTGTAGAGGAGGCACAACACGTGTTAATTTTTATATATCCAATAAATTTGGAGCTGTTTGGGAGCAGCTGTTAACACAACACTGACATATTATCACCTTATAAAGTTGTAATGGCAAACTTGTTAGGAAACAGCTGCATATTTAAGCATCTAGCAGACACGGAGCAACGTTATCATTCATTTGGAGTCGTGTTTTTGACCACTTCAGTGCAGGAAAGTGGCCTTTATTCACCAGTAAGGTATTGTTAATTGGTTGATATTTAAACCAAAATGTGTGTAAAAGAATATATCATGATTTATTGTTAGAATCCAAGCAGGCTGTGTGTAATGACACATTCAGCACACCCTTTGAGTTAAACACAAATAATGCAGTCATTTTGTGGCTGATAACATGATGCTTTTGTTTCCGATGAAGGTTTCCTCTCCTGTTTTCACCTCTTTATATTAGTGAAAATGTTTTCTAAGAGTTCCCTCCCAACGTTGATGTTTACCCGTTTGAGTCAACACTGCTCTGACCTTCCCCTCATCGCTCCTTCACATCCTCAGCAGAGCGGCCCTGATTTCTCCTGGAGCGAGCAGGCCTTGCGTTCCTCGCCCGCACCTCCCTGTCATGTTTTCATCCGCCCGGCTGGTGCATCACAATGGATGCCTGTGCCTGCTGAGCTCCCCCTGACCTTCTCCCTCACCCAGCTGAGCGGGAAGCTGCCTCTACTGCCAGCCTAATAAATACAAAAACAAATTGCAGCAGGTTAGAAGTATGCAGCGTGGGCCGGAGCTGTTAATGTAATGAACTTGGCTTCATGGAAATACGAGGCAATTAAACTCCCACGGTGCCTCCCTCCGGCCCAGACAGACAGACTGAAGGGGGGGGTGAGGGACTCTGGAGGGGGAGAGAGAAAGAGCTAAAAGAGAAGAGAGAGAGATGGGGGTTTGACAGAGAGAATAGAGCCATTTAGCTGGCCCACAGGAGTAGGAAGTGTGCTGACTGTGATTGGGCTTAAACACCAATCAGTCATGAGGCCGCCTCGCTCGGAGGTCACACTGGGCCTACGGGAGCATTGTGCGACCATCGCTCACCCGCCTGCTGTTTGTTTTGGTTGTTTGCCGGCCTGATTGGCCTGATTGCTGACTGATTGCTGGCCAGGTTTAAGTTGTTCAGGTGGCGAGAGAAAAACAGGAGTGAAAGTTTGATCGTGTGTCAGTAAAACAGTAAGCTGCTGCCACTCAGAGCAAACTAGGTATTATTTTTCAAAAGTATATATATTGAAAACAAACCTTTTGAAACATTCAAAAAACATTCCCTGGGAATAACAGTATCCTAAGAAAAAAATAAATAAAAAACATTGAATAGAAGCAAAAACGCAACTGATATTAAAAACAGTAAATAATAAATGATATGCCCAGAATATTCAGAAGAAAATAATATAGAATAATCCAAATTAATAAAAAATAGAATATATAATTAATTAAGTAAATATTTATACACACAAATATAAAAAGAACAGTAACATAAAAAATAGATACATAAATACATAAAATTGATTAAAAGCAGTGATTACTAAATAATATACCCAAAATAATAATAATAAAATAATAAAAATGAATCTAAAATAAAATCTAAATGAATAAAATAACATATACACACACAAAGATAAAAAGAACAGTAATGTAAAGGAAAAAATAAATAAATAAATATTCTATACACAACATACAATCAGACAAAAATTAAAGGTATTAAATTTGGTCATTATCCCGTTCAGCAGACTCAGTTTGTATGTAAAAGTCTTGTTACATCTGTTGATGTAGTTGTTGTGGCTTGTTTTTGACTGAGTGAACCCTGAGGACGCGCTGATGGGCCTCACATGCACAACAAGGCCAGAATCAAACGTGAGATGCTGATCTGCTTCAATCAGGGAGGCCTGATCCCCGGGCTTTGGCCACATCTGGTTTGTAATTGGCCGTGCTGCTGTAAGGATGATGCAGACTGTTGGGGGGCTTTCTTCCATTCGGCCTGCTGGTGGAGGTTTACGAGGGAAGTCCGATTTCTTGCCAGCAGCCCATCACAGCGTGGCATCTGCCTCCTGAGCCACGCTGCCTGAGTTACTCTATGTCCTTCTCTCCCTCTTCCTCGTTGACTCATTGTTTGTTATGAATATAAATATCAACTGCCGTTTCCAGATGCACGAGAGTGAGGGGGGAAAGAGGAGGGGGGCGTGATTGAAATTCTAGTGAACCTCCAGGAAGTAATCTGGACCGGGGCACGCAGGAGAAAGCGAATGGTTTCCGTCTGCTCCTGTTTGCATTCGCACTGAGATCTGTGTGAAGTAAGACTTCCTCGCCACATGTCTCACTCTCCTCTCTGTGGATATCTAAGTACTGACCCACAGCCTATCGATCTCGCTGCTCGCACAGTATCAGCGTGGGGCGTTAACCTGATCCTTCCACACAAACACAAAACATCTGTGCTGCTGACTCTCATAAAGCCGACTGACCGCCTCAGTGAGACGCCGTGTTCACGAGAGCAGAGAGATTTTTTTCTTTTTTTGTCTGAAGGAGCTCAAAATGTGCTGGCTTTGAAGCTACACCAGGAAGCCCCTTTCTCACTCCGCACAGATAACACTCAGGCCTTAACTCAAACTCAGATCCATCTGCTTGCTGAACACAGGAAATGAAGAAAACGTGATGAAATGAGTGAGGAAAGCACTGAGTGTGAAGTTCAGAAAGTAAAACCAGAGCTTTGTGCCAGCTGTGGGCTGAGAGATGACTTATTATATCAGATATAATACAATACATCAAAGTGCAGCCATACCTAGAATTAAAATGTGTTTCTATTCTTTACTGTAACTGAAGATGAGTCAATTCATAACCCCACTGTCCTTCAAGGTAAGAAAGAAAAAAAACACACCACACATTTAGAAAAAGAACAAGACAGCCAAAAGGATAAAACAGGAAGGAAAGAACGCTCAGTGATAGTGACGAGGGTTTTCTTCTCTTTCTCAATATTTCTATTTCAAAAGTTGATTACGTAAGAAAGAGGTTACCTGTGCTTTGCACACATGGAAAATACCACAGTTGTAGTTCTGCAAGTCCAGATAACGGAAATAAAAGATAAAGTTATCGGAGGTAATAAAACAGCAGGAAGTGATGAACTACAAACTCTCACACACGTCATTAAACTCCATCTATCGATGGATCGTCACTCTAAAGTGAAAAAGTTATGTTTTCTTTACCCCCATCAACACAAAAAAAAACTAGAAAAGCACACAGAGAGGCAATAGGGTCAGTTACACAATACCAAATTGCACATTTTTGAAAGCATGTATTTTGGGAGAATACTGGCATTGAAATATTTCAACCACTAGACGGCGGCCGTTAGTGAAGGCAATAGGGTCACTGATGCAATAATGTAAAATCTCAATATAAATTCCAGATGGTGTTCTGGATCACCGATCACCACCAAAATCTAATCACCTGTTCCTTGTCCCAATAGTCTGAGAATTCCTTCCAAATCCATGCTGTACTTGAGTTATTTTGCACACAAACAAACAAACAAACAGACACAAGCTGATGGAGGTAACAATCATCTCTCATTGTTATGGTGCTGTCTATTGTAAAGCACTTTATGGCCATCTGTCGTTTTCCCAACTCACTTCAGATGAAGACACGCCCACTTCCTTATGACGAAACGACTTCACTGTTCATCACAACAACAATGAGGCAAGAATTAGTTGTGCCAGTGCACCCGGCAGTCCCTCCACCAGATCATTATTCGTTTGTTTTTTTTGTAGTTTTTCACACAATTGTACTCAACAAATAATTCTGAATGTTGCAAATGTGAACACAGGTTGTAAATCTGTTTTATTTTTTCAGACTAAATATTTTTGACCTGATGCATATCGCCGTCTTAATATAGGCTTTTATTTTGACAATCTCCCTTTTTTGTTTTGAGAAGCAGACTAAGCACACAGGTAGAACCTGAATCAGACAGACTCAAAGTCGTACAGCGGCGGACTTTGTGATATTGGCAAATATATTGTTGTCCAAAGAATCGATCTAATATCGCGTCGTGATGAATCCTGCAAGTGACGCTTCTGTTAGGAAATAGGAGCACGCTCTCACCATTCCTCGTTCACGTGGTGTGAACCTTGAAGAAGTTATTTTGGCTGAAAATGCCTGTTATTACCACCACCGTACAGTCCAAGATAGCAGCGGCTCATGTGTGAATCATCGCCTCTCCTCGGGGAATATGGGCCATGTATTTTAAAGTACAGTGCAGGGAAATGGCGATGCTCTTTTCTCCTTATGGCTGAATCCCAGATGAGGATGTGTTGGGGACCTGACAGGAGCCGATTCATCATTCCTCTCAGGTCATCCATCACCAGCGGCAGGCAGAGGAGCAGCACGAGGCGGGGTGACAGCCCAGGAGCGTACGGGGAGCACTCTGCTTCCAAGCGCCCAACTGGGTGCTCGGTCCAGCGTGAGCTTCAGAGAGCTTCCTGGAGTGCAGAGCAGTGATTAGTTCAGCCTGTGCAGCGTCCACGTGTTGAGGTGATGGATTGGTTTTACAGGATATCTATTAATGCCATCACACCCGCGGAAAGAGCCGCTGCAATATGAATCAAGGGTGTGAAACCTGAATCATACGGTTACATTTTAAAAGACTGAGATTACTGGATGTGTAATTTTTATTATTTCACTTTTTGAGATGTTTGAAGTGATGCAGGAGAAAGAGCTCTGGTTTATGTGTTTTAAAGAAATCAGCTGCTGATATGCATGCATGTTTTAAGTGGCAATACGTGGGTTTATGAGTGTGAATATGCACGTGTGTGCATGTCAAAATGTTTACGAGTGCGTGAGTTTGCGTCAGAATTGATGTATGCAATTTTGCCCGTGGCGGCTTCTCTTAAATCAGGACTATTTCACCCTGTCAAGACGCAAACACGAGGACAGTTATTGTATTTCTGAAGTCATAAAAATGAGAACAGCACTTGCAGTAACTCTGTGACACGGCAAAGTCATCATGCTAACATGTTCACACTGACACATTAACACGCTGCTGTTCAGCAGGTCATAAGTCGACCTCATTCCACATCCTGGTGGGAATATCTTTAGTTCTGCAGGACTTTGGTCTTAACTCTTTGCCGTCTTGGGCTGTTTTGTCTGTTTTTGAATACTTTTTCATTCTGCCTTTATATACCACTTTAAAAAATGTGTTTTTCTACTTTCAAAACACATTTATGCTCAGTAAAGAATTTCACATGTTGCAACTGTGAACTCAGGTTGCAAATCTAACATATAAAAAGTAAAATGAGGAAAATATCTACTTCTATATCTTTATACTAGAGCCTGATCAAAATGGGATTCAAAAGTCTTTGATAACCGATCAAAGTTTTTGAATGTTTGACATTATACAAACAATGTATACATGATATAAGAGAAAATAAAGAATATATTGGATAAAATAAATAGCTAAATAAACATAATTACTGTTCAGTTTCATTGAGTTTCTGACTATTTAAATAAATAATAAATCCAACAAAACGTTTTGTAATGGCACATATTGGACATCATAAACCGATATGACTTTGATATATTGACAGATAATATCATTCAAACGATATATCTGTCAGGCTTTATTTCATATTAAATATATTTGACCTTATCTCTGGTTTTACTCGGCCTATTATCACCAAACAAAAACCGGCTTGGAGTTTCAAGTCGGTACTTCAGAGGGAAGTTGACTTGTCGGGCTTGTTGCTGCTTCGTTTTAACGATGAAGTAATGTGCTGGCGCTTTCTGTGACTTCTTCAGTTTCCCCCTCAGGCAGCGAGAGTAACTACACAAACACTGTCGACACATGGCTGTAACGTGAGCTCGCTTTTTATTCTTCCACTGAACGCAAAGTTACTGTTTTTTTTACCTGGAGCATCCACAGCAGAGATGTTTGTCTTTGGAAACTCTTCTGAAGAGTTTCATGGCTTCTGTGCTGCTCTTTGCTGTTGCTGCAGTCTCTCTCCCCTTGGGTTCACATAAAGTTGGTGCATTGTGAAGTAAAGAGGGCTTTCTGTGGGGGCAACAGGCCTAATCATCATTGTGTAAACTCGATTTGGGCTTAAATGTAACAGACATTCGTTTGTAAGTGTAAATCGCACAATCCAGCTTTGAGGAATCCCCAAAGTTATTGCAATTAATCCACAGGGAGACTTCAATGTCTGTACCAAATTTCATTTCATGGCCAATCCCCCAACAGTCACAGAAATACACAAATGTCAGCCTCTTTTGGTGGCACTGTTAGGAGAGTGATTAATGTCTGCGGGCTTCATCCTCTGGGGAACATAAATGTCTTAGCGAAACTTCAAGGCAATCCATCAAAGAGTTGAGTTATTTCAGTTTGGACCAACTGACACACAATCATTGGCATCCCCGGAGCCATGCCCGGCCTGCCAGGTAACCGTGTGTACATGCACATGTATACATCTGTGCATGTGTTCAACATGTTGTTTGTGCAGGTATATACACAGTATGTGTGTGTCCCAGTCGCACCGCCCTGCCACCTGTCCGCCTGGCCGCTGCGTCCCGTCCTTTGATGCCGGGCGGTGGTGTGTCATCCAGATGTGGCGGCAGAGGTTTGAAGAGTTCAGTTAGTCCTTCGGGATTTTCCCCCTGAGCCCCTCGCACAGGCAGGGCCGCTGGGAAGAGCCACACATATGTGTGTGTCTTCTTGTGTGCGTCATGCTGCCCTTTTATAACCGTTTCTTTTGTGTTCTATCAGGAAAAGTACAGGTGTAATCAATAACAAACATAATGCGCAGGGCTCCGGTGTTGTGCGTGTCGGCTCACCGAGACATTAAAATGTAACTGAGCCTTCGGTAATGTTATTAGTTACACCTGTGCTTCTCCTGCTATGACAAATCAAAATCTCTGTTGTGGGAAAAAGCCGATTGAATGATTCAGAAAATGATCTCATAAAATATAAATAAGGTGTGTAATCTGTTGCATTAGGCCGAGCGGAGGAGTGAGTGTGTGTTCCAAATGATCACACATGTGGTCGTACGGTTTGTTATAAGCCGAGCTACAGATGGCCTCGATGCTCGAGAAGTATGGGAAAGAACAGAGTGAGAACTCTGACAGAGAGCCTCCAGGCAGCATGCATCACACACAATCCCTCTCTTTAACGGCTTACAGCAAAAAGTCACTGAGCTTTAGGGAACATATGTGTCTATTTTCACTCAAAAGAGTCATCGAGCAGGCG
>CAFUXE010001256.1:207612-222553 GCA_903364295.1 Serranus cabrilla
ACACACGGAGGCAATCCCTCATTCCACTTTCCTACAACTGTTCAGTGAAGCACAACTTCGCGTTCCACATCTCACAACCTAGACAAACATATTTATTCATGATTCCTGTGCAGGGAGGGACGGACTGCTAACGCTGCTTGACAGGACAGACATATTTCTCTGTCTGGAAGGATTTTGCACGCCTCCGTTAGGTTGTACAACATGTACTGTGTACTATGCTCTGCACATAAACAGCGGCGCGGCGGAGGACACCCAGTTCCTTCATGTAATGATGTACACATGCCAAAGAGATCCTGTCAGCAGACATTGTAATGTTTATTATGCACCTGCAAGTGTAGACAAGAGTCGAGCTTTGACTTCTGAGGTCTTGTGAAATTTCTTTGTAATTATCAAGATTTCAAAATGCACTGATGATAGTGCTTTCAGGTGCGATCGGCACTCCTGCAGCCCTGATTATAGACGGTTCTTCATTCTCATTCATCGACTCCTTAAAATTTGTTGCTGCAATCTGCTGATTCATCATTGGTATGTACTTTATAACAAAAAAGCACAATTACTGCACAATTAACATATGCAATTGATAATCAAATGATATGATTTACCTGGCCCTCAGCAGAACGAAGGGACCCATTCTGCTCATGTCAGGTTTATTATTTTATTTGGGGTTTCTGCTAGAACATGTTTAAATGCTTAGACGTTATATAATATTTTTGCCCATGGCTGCTGCACTTCTATTCGCCCTCTGGCTGAAATTCTCCATTTTAGCACCTATCTCTTTAAGTCCCCCTCCCAAAAAAAGCCAATTCGGAGCAGACGGCCGTATAAAGTGCTGACGTTGGCTCGAGCTGAGAGTAGAAAAGACTGTTGGAAAAGGAGCATTCACGACGGTCAGAAACAGTTTTTACTCACGTGGATTACTTTAACATAAATATACTGAATTAGTTGGAACTGTGGCCAAGTCTTATGTGAACATTTGGCGTTGTGAGATTAATTATATGACAGAGAATAAGGGCAATACATTCCCTTTAAAGACAGCAGTTAGTCTGGATTTCCTTTTTGTGATAAATCTAGATGTGTTTCTGTTGAATCAGGTGTGAGGAGACGCTGGCGGTGTATGAAAAGTGTTAAAGGAGAGATTGTTGAGACTCAGCCCTGACCTCCTCCTCACTGCTCAACAATCCTGTCATTATTCCCTCCCCAGCAGGGTGGGCCTGGAATTTTCCCTGCAGAACAGCACAAACAACAACAACAAAAGATAATAATACACAGTGACGCTCCAATTTTTAAAGAGGGAAGTTGTAAAAGGAGTTTGTTTTTTCTCTGTCTCCCCTTGTGGACCCACCCAGCGACGTCAAACCATCTACAACGGGAAAACAAATCAAAGAAATTTCTCTGACCTGAAACAGACTGACTTAATGGGAAACAGAGACAAAGCAGAGCCCTGTCCATTTGTCATAGTTTGATTATTATTTGCAAAAACAAAACACAGATCTCTTTATGGAGCACGTTCTCCCCGGCTGGCATTTTATAGTGAGAGTCTTGATATCCAGGAGAACCAGCAGACAGTTTGCATTGCCCTCGCCATTTCAAACAAGCCGTGTTTTCATTTTGCCCCCAAGTTGCTTTAAACAAACTGACCAGCGAGCTGGTTCTGCATGTTCCAACCAGGCTCCACATCTGCTGCATGCTGCACAGCATTCCTCATATCACACAAACTTCATATTTTTAGACAAGTTGGATCATCTTTCATCCCGGGGTCACACGAGTGGTTTTAAGTGCATCATAAGCCACATTTTCCTTTGAATTTGGAGTGAAATTATGAAATGTAGCATTAAAGAAAATGCAATTTAGGGACCCTTCCATCAACGGGTTTAGAGCGAATAAACAAAGCTGAATAAACGTATTTTTGTCAGAAGATGGTGGTGTAATGTATCACTGTAGGCTGATCCGTCAGTAAAGTAGTAGTATTTGATAATTGTATTGAATTTTTGTTGTTTCCATGAAGCTTTTCTCATGCAAATCTTCAAAATGTGCAGAAAAATGTGTTGATGGAAACACGACTATAGACTATTTTCAGATTATGGACAAACAAGCTGTTCTGAAAATATCTTTACCTTGAAAGATTTTTTTTTTTTAGTTTATTTTAGTTTAAGTAAGGGACGTGTTGATCTGCTGCCACCAGTAGGGAACCCTGTGTGTCATATGAAACATATGTATATTAATTAGAATTAAATGCTACTATAGACTATTTTCAGATCAGTTGTAAAGCTTTTGTTCAGCATGTAATGTGGCCCACATCTCTCTTTTCCTCTTTCTGTCCGGTCACAGGTGCTCCACAGCTGCTGTGGACGTCGGCATGTGGAGCCCAGCAGAGTGATGGTGAAGATGTGCAGGGTGGATCCAGCCTCTGCCCCGGCTGTGGTGGGGAGGGTTCCTGGCACCGTGATTTGATGCACAAAGAGAAACAAAAATCACATTGCCAGGGATTTCCACTCCTTCACAGCTCAGCAGGTGACCCGCCCGCGTTATATTTCCACAGTGGGACGCTTTAGTGTAGCTTCTCTGTTATTATCTGACACTGGATGTTGCTATGGAGGCAAAGCAATAAATACTGGAGGGGTTTAGACGGATATTGTGATCAACTCTCTCAGCGGACTTCAAGAGGTTAACTTGTGGAATCAGTTTCTCACACGGAAAACTGCGAAATGAGGCTGCAGTTAAACGTGCAGCTGTCTGAAACTTAAACTGTCTTCACTTTTCTCCCCTTTCAAACCAGCCAGGAAGTCGATGTAAGTGCATATGAGAGCCATACAGCTTTACACGAGCAACACATTTTTGGAGGCTGATCACATTTCGGCTCTTGGAACTTAGATTTATAAACAAAGAGATGATTTTGATGTTTCAAATGAAGGCTAGGATCCTCCGCTGGCAGCACGCTCTGAAACATAATATGATTGAGCCCCGTCAAAGGCGAAGCAAACCTCAACGTCATTAGCGTTGCAGGCTTTTGAAACCCGCCAAACTTTACCAGCGAGCAGTCACGTAAAGGTCTGCGTGAGTCTCTGTTCCCTCAAAAGCCAGCCACCCACTTGCTAAAGGCACAGAGCTTAGCTAATTGGTGAGCATTGATCCCTGCTATGTGTTGTTCACAGTGGCTAAGTTCAGTGCCTGAGGTGAAATAGTTGATTCGACGGAGGGGATTTGTTCCGGTGAATGGAAAGAACTTGATGATCTCGGATATGAAGAAAAGGAGGAGGGAGGAGGAGAGGAGTGACGAGAGATTAGGTGGTAAGAGAGGGAGGGAGGGCAGCCAGAGAGACTAAAGATTATGGTCCCATGTAGGAGTTACACAGGGTTAATTAAGTTGCTGTGGACCAAATGCAGGTCGTGATTGTGCAACGCAGTCCAGACGTGTGACAAGCTGTACTGTTTTTCTTTACTGTGTTTGCCTGAAGCAATAACTCTCCAACATACCTTTTGCATCTGGCAAGAATCATCATGCATAGCAAATACATTCGACATCACTTAAGTTTAACCCAGCTTTAACGTGGACTTAAAAATGCCACAGGTTGTACTGCGATTTAAGGAATGTGGTGCTAAATGTCAGACCCGTCGGGGCATGCCCAGTTCATGTCCAACTGAGTCTGCCAGTGTTATCGGTGCCACACAGCAGCCTGGACTTAAGTGCTGGAGAAGAAACCTGCACGCACCTTTGATAACCTTCTTCCCAGTCGGAGATCGTCTAAGCTAAGCAGCCATAACGAGTCACAACCGCCAAGATTTGGAAGTTTTTGCCAGTTTTCAGCCATTTTGGCTCAGCCGGCTCCATGTTCGCTTGTGACACCCGACTTGGACTGAAGCACCTTTAATCTGTTTGGTCACTCCAGTTAGCAGGTTAAAGGGATAGTTTGGGATTTTGGACGTTAAATTGTATGAAATAATTTCTGGTAGTGTAGTAGATAAAAAAACTTTTAGCTATACTACAATTTATACATTGAAAGCACATAGTAATCCCCTAATACTGCCTTTTTAAGAAACAAAATAGTGCCAGTTGAAGCTGGTTTCCAATATGGACCTTTGGTTTGTGGTGGAATGGTTGACCTTTAGTGCACACATACTTTTGTGAAGTAAAAATCTTGTAGTTTCGTGACCCAGCAACTCTCTATTGTACGATCCAAACCAGCCAGAACTCTAAGCTAATAGCTTTGCATCCACTACTCTTCTGGCAAGTATTTCATACAACTTTATGTCCAAAATCCTGCACTATCCCTTTCACTGATAATCCAACAATAACTACTATTTCATGCAGTAATTGTTCAGGTGTGGAGCCGAGGAAGCAGGCAGAATCTTAACTTCTCTCTTATCGTATAAAGTTCTTAAGCTCTCCTCCTAAGATAAAGCAAAGCTTGACAGGCGTAGCAGCTTTTAGTGAACAGTAAATTCAGCTACAGATCAAGTTAATTGCCACTGTTCTGACACCGCAAGTTGCATATGATTATATTCTTTTTGTTGGATTTCAAGAAAAGCACAAACGGAGCGATGTCCGGGCTGCGCCCTCCCGTGCCTACTGAACTGGTATCAGTGTTTGACCTAAAAACTGGCTCAGTTCAGCAGGAACAGGAGTGAAGTCCTCTCACTGGCAGGATCTTTTCCCAGCGTTGCCTCACCAACTTCCACTGAACACGCAGCAGTGCCGCCCTGCCCAGACTCAACATGCCTGCTCTCGTGTTGAGCTGACCACACCCAGCGCGGAGCGATGCGGGGCGTTCGCCTCGACTCATTGGCCCTGATGAAAATCAAACCCGAGCCCTCCAACCTGTCAGACGGCGGCACTGAACCCTGAAGTGTATGCAGGGCGCTGCAGCAGGAGTTTTAGATGACTGTCCCTTTCTTTGCTAGAATATGAATGTTTCATGAGCAAATTTACCATTTTTTGCTTGATAGGTAGGCCCTGGCGTCCTGAGCCGCTGTGTGAATACTGTTACATACTGATGCCGTCTTGTTGTTCTGCTCAGCCTTCATGTTTATTTCAGCATTCTTCCCTTGAAAACGCTCCAAACACGCCTCACTCTTCGCCCATCTCTCTCTCTCTCTGACTCGCTTTTTTCCTGTCTTTCTGTGCTGTCAAAGGCCAGACTGAGACTGGAGTTCATTGTCAGGTAATCCCAGTGAAATGTCTGCTATGTCTGTGTAATTGATGTCACCCAGCAGTCCCCATTATCAGTGATTGGGAATGTGTGCAATGCTGCTTCCTCCCCACTTTCCAGATAACTCGCAGCCACCAAAGGAAAAGTGCTTCATCTCGAAGATTTCATACCCACGGGAAAATGAAAGCTCATTAGCGAGCGTGATGAATCTGCTCTTATCCGGCAACTCCACTGATCGTGGTTGGCACCATAAAATTATATTTCTGTTAACTCTGAATTTCTGCAGATAAATGTTTCATTTAAACCTGGAGGAGATTACCCAAAGAAAGGTTAGCAAGTTGTTTTTCCATGGTGTCAGCGGTGTGATACTGTCTTCAGGGCATTGTTCCAGCCAAATGGTACCTATGACAAGTTAGCTGTGATTTGTGTAAGCATTTAATCTACCTGAATGTGGACGACGACGGTGCATGAAGTGCATTATTCTAAATGTCAGTAAGTTTCTAATTACTTTCATCTGAAGCTCTGATTTATTCTGATCTCACAAGTGCAACCAATGTTTCATTAAATTACTAATCCAGACGCAATTTAATGTAATAAAGGTTAAATGAGCCTGAAAAGGAATCCTGGCATTGTTTTGTTTCATTAATAACAATATGATAACATCGGTGGAGACAAATAAGAAGAAGGTCATCAAAAAGTCATTGAAATGAAGGTAAAACTGATAATCGCCTACTTATTCTCTCTGTAGTGCTGAGAAATTATGAATAAACCATTTTAATTACAAATAATTACCAAATTTTTTTTGTCTTGTGTTTACCAGTCAGGTTCAAGGCAGCAATTAGGAAACTGAGGTCAGTCACTTTAGGTTTAGTCACTGGTGGGATATTTTTCTGGTATCCTCATATTGTTTCCTCCCTTAATCATGTCAAATGTTAGAGAACTTAATTATCCTTTTTGTCCCACACACCTATATTACCCACAATGCCAACAACTCAGTCAGAGGTTGGTTGTGTAATGCTGAGACTGACGTCCCCTGAAAGAAAACTCCATAGGTTTGTAGCAGCAGCTTATCACTCAGTGTATCACTGTTTGTGTCCTCTGTGAAGCTAAAAGTCAACGTTGAGTTATGTTTAACTTATGCAACTAACCTCAGGACATTACATTACACATCACGTGCCTACTTGCGTCAGATACTCACGTATGGAAGTGAAGTGACATAACAAGCATCCAAACTGACCATTTCGCAACGTGTTTCTTCCCAAAGGCCTTTTGTTCGTTGTTAATCATGAAGAACAGAAACCCTTGTCACAATCGGTCCTAATACCCAAACAAAACACAGCTGAACACATTAAGACATTTCTAAATTATGGACAAATAAACTATTATAGACAACAGAACGAAGAAAATATATCTATTTTTAAAGTACCAGCTAAAAATATAACAATAATAATAAATAAATAACTAATAATTTAAATAAAAAAACATGTTTAAAGCTGGGAATGAGAATGTGGGATTAATTTAGGGAAAGCTTGAAAAGGCTCACATTAGACAGAAGGAACAAACGACCTCCTGCATGTGGTCGTATGAGGAGCGGTTTGTTTACCACTCAGGTTCAAAGTTACTATTAAGGAAACTGAGGTCATGAGGTCAACTGGGGTCTTTAACCCTCTGACCCCCAAACCGCTTCAGGACGCTTTTTTCTTTTTTGCTCTTTTTACATTTGATTCTATTTCACTGCAATATATAAAGTAAATATTTTATATCAAAAATAATATATACAACACTTTTGCAAGAGCCTGTAAGTGTCACGAATATTGAATCTCCATATGCTTTATATACTGAAATATTAATTCCTGCTTTTACAGTTCCTTTCTAAGATAAACAGTGTACTTTGGGTGATCTTTTAAAGAAATATACATTTGAACCCCACAGTATCAGGAACCTGAAGGCTGTTAATATTTATCACTGAAAGAAATTTTTCAGATAAACTTAATATTGTCTCATATATTGCCAATTCTACTTCCTTGTTGAAACCTGGAGCCTTCATTACCCACAATGCAACTCACCTGCTGATAGTTCAGAGGTCAGGTTGTAGCAGTAGCACCTCATGTGGCCTCAAGCTTCAATCTGGTAAGCTCACTTCTTTCTTAACCTCCAGATTTTTTTTCCTTTTCAGCTCCATTGAATGCTGAGTGAAAATCACTTGAGGCAATTTCACTTCTTTTTTTTTCCACATATGCAGAAGTTACTCCCCCAGACATGAATCAATGCAGGTTGATGAAATGTTTGAAAAAATGATTCCCTTCTCAGACTAAAAAACACTGATATTTAAATTGTCTGAAAACAAGACTTTTTAGTGTAAGACAATAGAAGATTATTTACAGTATGCTGTCTAGGGGATGAGGGAGTGTGAATAATTCCCACTGTGACGGTAGTTGTTTTATTTCCTGTGTTGAAGATGATTTCCAGCAGACAGAAAAAAGGTCAAAGGTTGAACTTTCTGTTAGAGTTCCACTTGTTACACCCAGGTGCAGGCTTCCTGTTTCATACATTGGTATCAAAAACACGACAATACACAATCATGAGATCTCATGAAAACAAACACTTCCCCACAGCCTGAGTCGGGCACCCAGACCAAAGCCTCGCGCTCTCCTTTCAGTCTCCACGGCGATGTCAATACCCCTTTTATCTTCAGGCCTCAAAGGCTGCCCAGATTTCATGATGTGGCTGCTTTTATTGAGCCTGATCTGCTTTTGTTGCCCCCTTTGCCATTCAATCAGCATCCGTGCGGTTCTGGCCCGTGGCTGTGAGCTTGGCTGCGTAATTTGGTTTTGAGCTGAGCGGTAACATCTGTTCTACAAAGCTTCGGCTCCTTCCATTCCTCGGGCCTCATGGAAAAAAACAAGGCCAGCGTCGGGACCTCCAAACCTGCTCGTCACAACACCGAGTCCAAACCCTTCAAGAGTGATCTCAGCGATGACAGAGGAAGGATGACGGAGCTTTGAAACGCAGCGTTAAAATGTGTGAAGTCGTGTGGGATTTATAGCTGGACGGACAGTGATTAAGAGCCGCTTTATTGATTTCACATGTACAGTAGGAGAAAAAAGGGTTTCATTCAGTCACATGGCCCACATGGAATAGATTCATTATGTAAATACAGAATATGTAAAGCTGTGACATTAATATGTTCAGCGTTTCAGTTTTGTCAGAGATCTGTGGCCACACGTCTCTTTCCTTCCTCACAATAACTAATAAGTGGTTCACAGTTACATGTTTAAAACAGTTAAGGCGATACACTGAAGAAAACATCCAAAACCAACATTTAGATGTATATTATACTGTTTTTTTGTAGATTTTAAACCCTAAATTCACTAAAAGTTATTGTTCTGTTGCAGCATTTAGTGCCATGAACGTAGTCTTTAGTTGTTTCTATGCATTAGATTAAATATTTGACGTCAAATAGTCATTTCCATTAAGAATGAATAGAATCTTAATAGGCCGTTTTCTCAAAATGAGTTTTTTTCTCATACTCAGACACTCAAATCTCAACTTTAGTCACACATACATATTACATGTACCAGTTTTATTCCTAACTATATTCTGAAGGTTTTTACAGAGGGGGTTGTCTATATATCATTCATACCCTGATTTATAGGACATTTTGTTCCAAAAGCATAATGAAAATGTATTTTTTTATGGCTTTTGGCAGTATTTTCAGATGTATTAAATGATAAAAGAAGATATCCCAATTTCCCTCTGTAAAAAACTTTGAATCTAATATATCAACAACAAAAAAACTCTTTGCTTTATCCAATGTTCAGATTTACTTCCTGGAAATATATACAAATTATGATATATTTAATGAGTTGACACCTGACTTGCATATCTAAACAAACACTGTTAGAAACTTTTAATGTAAGAAAATATTGGAGGTTTCATGGTTATATCTATAAGTATAAATATAAAGAAGCCCTATGAACCTGTATGTCTCCCTTAAATAAAACAGTCATATCTGTTGTTCTGCGAGCAGCTCCTGCGGTTCCTAAGTATAATCTCAAGAGCCACGAGCATGACTGTGAAGTCTTAGTCTTGTTTCTGAGGGAGTCCCCCTGCAGAGTCCCTCTCCAAGAAAACCTCCGTCCTCACTTAGGAAACTTTTGGAAACTGAAGCCGAATCATCACCCTTGGAACATCTTTCACAACACAATTAGTTAAGTGGTCACGGTGCTCAGCCAAAGCACAGCAAGAATGAGGGAGAGGATTAAGAAAAGACAGAAAACTCGCTCACATACGTTCCCAAGGTTGAGAGCAAAGTCAGCGCACATGGCCGACATCCAGCCCTCAAGAGAAAACTTGTTGTCTTTGGTAATTGTCTCCTCACAACTCACAATGAAAAAGCACTTTTCAGCGCTTGTGGCAATTCTTCATCCTGTTGGAACATGTTATATGTTTAAAAAACATGTTAAAAAACTGAATTTTCTGTCAATACTGTATCTGCCTGCATCATTTTTGAAAACTCGTACCGTCTGGCCTTTGTTTCCGCTGTTCCTGCTACTATCTAGAATCTGATAAAGAGGAAACAGCTGGGTCCAGAGATGGAGCAGATTTTCAGAGCCCTTCCTCTTGCACATGTACCCACACTGGCACCAGAGTGAATCTCTCCAGCGCCGGCTCCTCTGTGTGTCTGTTGTTCTGCTAAGATACAGGGAAGAAAATGCAGACGGAAGACGACGTGGCGGTGCATTCCCTTTTAATTAAGTAACAACTGAGTTCATCTTCCTCATTCCTCTTGAGCTCTTCTCTTCCTACTGTGTACAGCTTAGAGACTCACTGTTTGTCAGACGTGTTCGCTTGTGTTTATGCACAACTACAGACACATGCATAACTTCAAACTGTGGACAAGAAGGACATGAATCCTAAATTGGATCCACTGGCACGAGGGGAGAAGAGGACGCTGTTCTCAGGCAGGTGTGGTCGTCAGAAACAGACACGTGAAGAAGAAATGGGTCTGATATGCAAGTGTTTGACTTGTTCGTTTGTTCGGACATGCAGCGAGTTAACGCCCTTCCTGATGTTTTGTTCTCCTTGATGTGAGCTCACAGGAAAATGGCAAACACATTGATTGATTGGGTGCAATTGTAACCACAACACTGGATATTTGCACACCCATAATTGATGTCTGAAAGTGGGATGGGACGCTGCGTGGCCGCCAAGTGAACTGGATATTTTCTTGGGGAGTTCCTCGGAGAGAGAGAGCGATTTCCTGATGCTTCCAGTTTATGAAATCATCCTGTGTGTGTGAATGAGGAAGACCAGATAATGACTGTCTGACCCAGCGGACACCTGGCTGTTACTGTCTGCTTCATATCACTGTGGGAACACGTTTCCTGTAGGTCCATGAGCACACAGGTGCACATGCACACACACGCTGACATATCAAACAACACAGGCTCGCTCGAACACACCCAAACAAAGTGCTGCTGTGTTTCCTCCAAATGATGACAAATAACCATCGTAGATATAAGATTTCTTACAATAAAAACATTTTTGTGCAGTCATTTTGTAGAAACTTGCAATATTCCTCATACATAGTAAATTAAATAGCTGTTATTTTTGCGCCAACTGTACGTTTTGCTGTTAAAGTATACAGCTATTTTGTATAGAAGTTGTACTTCATCTACATTTTGGTCTCTCATCCAAACACAAACAGTGTTTATAGATCACCAAAACAGACACTTTTCAAAACACCTTCTTACAGGTCCTGGTACTATCCATGTGGATATGTAACACGTGTGGAGTATTCGGAGATAAAAGATGAGCTTTTGTTACACCATTTGTATTGTTTTACTGTGGTTTGATTTGTTAATAACGCCAAAGTGAACTAGGTTACTAAACATACTCAGATTCTTCTTCTCTGGTATTCAACATATTGTTGATTTAGCCTTAAATGCCACCGAGTCATGATTTTAGTGCGTTCTAGTTTGTCTTTTGAACGGGAAATATATATATAATACACAATACTATAATACATGTCTACATATGTAGATGTCTATGTGTAGATGCTATTAAAAAAAAAAATTAAAATTAAATAAAATGAGGCTACTTTTGTTAAACTGTTTAAGATGTGTTCTTATTTTTTTTTTTAACTCCTGTATGTTCCCACTTTGATTAGATGGCTCCATATAGACGTCTATGTACTAGTCTAAATTGGAGCTACAAATAGATGTCTATGAATAAACATCAAAATATAGACGTCAGATCATCAAGCAGTATGTTAAATCGTGCAGCTAAATCTTGGCTATGCATCGACCATGTCAGAGAAATCAAACTAAACACTTTGTAATCACTGTTGACTTCATGATGAAATATTATAAATCTCCAAAGTTGCATGTGCAAATTTAACCAGTTTCTCTTCTCACTTCTCACTTTGTGGCTCATTGCCGAGAAGTAAATCAGGACTATATCGAGCTGAGACGCTGACTTGATGGTTATTGCTTTCTGAGATGTTACAGATCTTGTAAATGTTTTAATATGACGAAAATCAGTGGATTGTTCTATATTTCTAATATTCAGATGTTTTTTTGTAAGTACAGAAGAAGACGAGATGTCACAGGCTCTCTCTTGTGACCTACTATGAATGCGTGACAACATGTCAGCAGGGCAGGAATGATAATCTCTCCTCCGACATTTGAGTCAATACATTCCTGCAATTTCAAACGTTTATTACATTGTCGGGGTGTTTTTTTCTTTACCGAGCCAGTACAGTTTCAGTCAGTGTTGTGCGCTCTGTGTCTTTCTCCACTTAACTGCTCTGATTTCTTTAAAGCGTGGCGTCACTCAAGGTTATGGTGCTTATACACAGTGTTCTTATAGCGCCTCTTTGGCTTCTGTCTGCAGTGAAGAGTCAAAGAGTCTCTGGCCTGCGGACGCTCGTTAAGTCATATTTCTGGAGCTGAAGGATAATTTTCTGCAGCTTCAGCTGTGCTGTTGCCATGGTCACATCTGTGTCCAAACAAAATACCTTTTTTTTCTTCACTCTGAGTGGAGTGATCTCGATGTTCTGTCATTACACTTTTCTTTATGTGAAACTTCTTCTGTCTTTTCTCTGGATGCATCATCATGTTGGAAATCCTAAACAAAGCTGATTTATGATGGCAACCTGTAAGAGGTGTTTGTTTTTTTCAAATTGTTTGCTATGCCATGTTTAATCCAAACTCATCTCGGTCTTTGCGCGTTGTATTGCCCTTTGTAGCTGTTTTGGATCCATCTTAGTCAACCATCAAGATTGAGACAAAGTGGCTCAGCTTTGTTGTGCTTCATGCTACGTTTTTCAGCTGTTAGCATCTCTGTCGCGGGGCAGAGCTGAGCTGAAGGTGGGTTAAATGATTTTTGGGGCACAGAGATAAACAAAAGGGCTCTGGAATATACCACACATTTAAAAAAAAAAGCCATAATTTCAAAGCCTTTTTTTGAAAGTGTGCACACCTGCACATGTGCGTGCTTGAGTGGGTTGTGTCTGATTATGGTAACCGAGAGCTGTGCATTTAGCCATATTTGGACACGTGGTTGGCTCAGAGCGAAGTAGGTTATGCTACAGGAGGAGCTTTAAGACACGTTTAAACATCTTGATCTTATTTTTTCTGTATGAAACTGGGTCACTTTGTAACTGCTGTAAAAACATGTCGACCTTTGGGTGGAGTTTCCCTTTGAAGTGATTGCTTTGTTTGTTAGTCAGATATTTCAGACAAAAAATAAAATTCTTATTGGAATAAGCAGTTACCTCTGATCCACGTATCCTTTCTAAAGGCAGTCTAAAAGCAACTCCACTGGTTGCAAAAATAAGTCTGACTATAAGAAGTCTATGAGAAAATTACCCTACTTTGCATTTGATTTATTGCCTCAGTAAAGATTTTCTTAAAGAGTTTATGGTCTAAATCTTTAGGTTCAAGTCTTCTTCAATACAGCATGATGTTCTTTAAGTACATAATGGTCCATTTAGGGCACTTTCACAACCCAAGTCGGCCTGGTTAGACCGAATCAAAGTGAAATTGATACTTTTAGTTTGTTTTTTATTAAGTCTTGCTTTCACAGTGCATAAATGTAAGTGGAACAAAAAAAAAAGATTTGCGGAGGGCTGGAAATATACTTGCAGTATTATTTCTTATCTCACCGCATCCTTTTGGTCCACACCTGAGGATGACCAGAGTGTTCACAAATGACCAAACGAACAGCAACAAGGATTTAATGGATGAAACAGACTAAACTTTGGGTTGTGAAAGCACCGTTACAGTAAAATAAACAGTAAAGCCCGTTTTAAACTGCTGTGCTCAAAAACACTCTGTGTGTTACCTGGTAACTTAGCATTAGCTATGCTAACGGTAGTCCTGTATAACCACCCAAGCTCCACCTTCTTGTCCAAATATGGCTGCATCTGGCTCCAAAGAACCAAGATGGCGACGGCCAAAATGCCAAACTCAAGGCTTCAAAATAGTAACCACAACACATTCTTATCCCAACTCATCACATACCCATGTTTCTTTGGCATGTGAAACCACCGCTCACAGAAATGGTTTCGAATTTTTGGGGATCTGAGAACAAATACATTTCATATTGATGACAGCTGAAATTTTAACATTTGCTTCTTCTTTTTCTCTTTTGTCCAGGCTGTTGTGTCACATTCAGTTTTTTTTTTTGGTTTGAGTTGTCGCAGTGCTGATGGCAGCGTATCACACTCTCTCCCCGTGTAGCTCCTCAGTTCGTCACCCGCTGCCTTCCCCTCTCCTCAGACAGTACATCATTAGCTGTCTGCTGAACACCTGGAGGCACAGCCAGCGAGGTAATTATTGAGGGCATAGCCACGTCTGCACGCAACCATCATTAACCCATCGTACCTCATTTAGAGCAGAGAAAAGGCCTTGTTGTTGTAAGGGGGGAAGGAGAGAGAGAGAGAGACGTGGGACTGCTGATCAGCCCCTGACATGTCAAATATGATACAACGAATGTCTCTGAGGCTAAAGCTAATAAAGCCTGGAATTTGCTGTTGCTTTTTCATCAGGCACCGGACCTGGAGCTGTGCCAGGACCAAGGATGAGAGAAGCTTATCCCCTACTCTTAACCGTAAAGATGCAGGAATTCATGAGAGGGGAACTCACACAAACACACACACACACAACCAGCAATGACTTGTTTGCTTCCCCGGCCACAAAAAACAGGAAAAGATTTTGAGGAGAGCCAGCCTCAGAAATCCTTACTTCTAAGAAACCTCATAAACGGCTGCAGAGACCGGATTTAGTGTGTGTGTGTGTATTTATGGGCATGTTTGTCTATAAGAGTGTGCATTTGCATCTGCATCTGTGTGGGCCTGTAGGTTCTGCATGTGCATTTCAGTGTGTACTTATATTAATAGAGAATACATGTGTGTATGTGTTTGCGTATTTGAATGTGTGCTCTCCTGCTGTTGCTGCACATTCACATCAGCCGCTGCGTGGGCGGCCATTTCAGGTAAAAAGGATGAAAGCAAAGTCCTTCCTTTCTCACCTCGACGCCTCATTTCCTATCTCCAGTCGTCACTGACGAGCCCGTGCAGCTCACGAACGTCACAAACAGGAATGCCTGCGTTATTGGCTGCCAGCGTGGTGGAACATCTCACAAGTCATTAATGATAAGCAAGTGTGGATCAGGCTGGATGTGTTCAGCAGCTGTTGAACTAACTGATTGTTCTTTATTTGGCATGAATATGGAGAACATTATAGAACTGATTTAGCTTCCAGATTCGTTTATGTTCGGCTCTATGA
>CAFUXE010001256.1:231131-302086 GCA_903364295.1 Serranus cabrilla
AATTAAAATTAAATGTAATTAAATGCAACTGAATGAATTGACCTATTTTAATGCAACTTATCATAGCAATAACAACAATAACCCTAGTGGAAACCAGGAAAATAGCATCTATTGCCCCATAGGGAACACATTAGAAAATTGCTCTATCTAGTGGGAAATAGTAAAAACTACAACTCTGAAGCCAGAGCTTTAAACAGAAAGCCTGATATATTAGAATTAATGTATTATATTGAAATGGGCGTGGGTTCAAAAAAGAAGAAGAAACAAGTGGTTTTAAAGGGTTTTTTGTGTTGTCATGTTTTTTTTATTATTATTATAGACTTATTTCAGTAGGTAAAGTTGAACTTCCAAATGAAAATAAATAAATAACGATAATAAATTAAAAGCTCTCTGCTACCATTGTTGTACTGTCTGTGAATGTCTCGTGAGCTGGCAGTCTTTGTGCCACCGAGTGGTGCCACCGCCCTGATCCGGCAGGGGGCGCTGCTCTGCAGTAAATGTCCCGGAGCAACAGGGTGCCTTCATTGTATAGAATCTGGCTTCTGTCTTTTTCCTCAACTTTTTTTTCACCGCCCAGACTGCTTCTGTTATTTAGGCAGAGAGAAAGGAAGTAGCGACAGGCTAGCTGGTTAGCCGGTCTGAAACCACACAGTCTGTCAGGAAAGACTGGACTTCAGAGCCCGTTTTACCTCAGAGGATAGTCTTCTTTGTTAAATATAAGCGTACAAGACGGTTTTTTTCCGCCGGTTTTTCTTTTTTTTCCCCACCACGGTTTCAAACCTTCAAACTGACTCAACTCTCAAGCTTTGTCTGTCTGGGACTCCACCGTTGCTAGCTTGGTTCATACAAGAATTGGTCTCATCAGAGAAGAAAACAAACCGAAAAGCTGCGACTTGGTTTTCATTTATTTTTTTTTCCACCGGTTGGTTGAATCGCGGGGAATGCAATCAAGGATTACACGGAGACAATGAGAAAAACAGCCGTTAAAGGTACGTTAAATACGGTTTGCCTGTGCAGTTGGCTTTGTATGGACTTGTCCTGTAAAACACACGTTTATATGGTAAAATAATGCATTTATCAAAAATATTTGTGGTTCATTCTTGAAGAAATGTGGTTCGTTTTTTTGTGGCTATCTGGCACCGCATTGACAGAGCTCTTATAGGAAGTTATTGTTGAAGTAGCTCAGTGAATATATCTGCGGCTCGTAAAGTTAACCGTTTACTGTTGAATGTAGTTTTTAACGTTCCAGTTTTGGGACAAAATGGAGGTTACTAGCTAACTTTCACAGCCGTGTTGGCTGACTGTAATGATAGTTGTTGTTAACTGCATGTCTCCTGTCTGGTCAGTGCTACAGGGGCATAGCTGCATGTAGTTATAGTGTGAATGGGCTGAGAATGTAGGCTGACTTGTTGCAGTGCAGTTTGCCCAGGCCTGGTTGATAATGGGACTAACCTACATGTCAGTGCCTTGTTGTTATGTTGGAGTGGCTCATTTGGATTTCAGATAAAAGCTCCACATTGTTGAGTTTCTTTGCAGACTCATTGGTCCTTGACATAAATCCAAACCAGATTTTGTCTAGAAGGGGGCAACTACAGTTTATCCAAATTACCAGTGTACCAGAACTGTTATTATGGGCCCTCCATGGTGGTGCACAGTTTATGAGTACAGTGCAGTACAGTGCAGGCATTATAGTGATTGGTAAGCAGTATGTCACAGGAACATATTTATTTAGAGATGGGACATACAGTTAATTGATACAGTATTACAGATACCTTTTATAGTAGTATCTTGATATAGGTTAAATGTTACCTTTTCCCAGCTGCAACTAACCAAAAACTTTTTGAGGTTATTGGCTGTCTGGCTGAGTAATATCAGCCATGACTGCTTTACTTACTTTTCCTGTCATTGCATGCTAATAATACCCCTGGTTTATCTGTAAGTGTGTGAAACTACTGTCGTCATATCAATTTAGAGGTCAACAATGAGGACGGGGAGCTATTGGTTTAAATCAATTTTACTATATTTATCATAGAATGTTTCCCAGTATTTGTTTACTATTTTGACATGGCAGATGTATTCACAGTCACACTGCTGTGATCATTTAGTAGCTATTTATTCCATATAGTAGCACAGAAGCCAAACCAAATCTTCCACACAAGCTACAGTACCGGGCCGTCGCCTCATGACTAACGTCTGGGTGGTGGAAAAAAGTAATCATACATAGGAACATTAAAATACACACATATGCACTTCACTTGGAAGTTCCTCTCCCTCCTCATTTCCCTTTTTCCATTTCTCTGGTTTACTTTGGTCTGATATTCTTCCAGTGGCCTAACTAGCAAGTCATTTCCCCATTGTAAAATAATGTATACACATTCTGTGCTTCATAAGCCACATGTTCTGACACAGGCCTTTAGGAATCACTTGAAATAAACCGTCTGACTAGAGTGGAAACTTATAAATATTCACCTGCTGGGGGGTTGTGGGATGTACTGTAAATGTACTGTGAGTATGTGGAGCATCAACCTATAGAGGATAGAATTAACCTTTCCTGTGTTAGTGTAGATTTCTGAGCAAGTGACTGTTGCAGTCTGTTTAATTGTTAGATATTTTTTTAAAACTTAGTTTATTTTCTCCTCTGATAACAATCAGCGAGAACACTGAAAATAACAAGTAATTTCTTTGCCACAAATTGATAAATAATTGTACAAATAACTATAACAAAACAGTCTGGGACCAATTTTCATTTGATGTTTCGCACACCACAGTTCATCATTGAACTACAAAGCTTCCGCGTGGAATATAAATGCAAGTGACATCTAATTAAAAAGACATATCATTAACAAGATGAATGCAGGGAGAAAGCCTTTTGTACTTTTGATTCATGTGACTACCTTGCATGTCTCTCATCTATTTAAATGTTATTATCCATAATGGAGCTATTAATATTACCTTTACAAGCATCGTAGATTCATTCTGTTGGAAAACATTGTTTGTAACAATCAGTTGCAATGGGTAGAGTGGCACAGGAGGTTTGTGGAGGTGTGGTGTGTGTGTGTGTGCAGCATCTGCAAGCCCACTGGTGGTGTAGGACCTGCCAACTGCACTGTGCTCTGGATCAAGCATCAGCATATTCGATATAATCAAGGTCCCCATCTGTCATATTCAGAATCTAATTAACATCCCAGTCCCTCAGAGAAAGCTTAAGAGTCAAATCTCCATTTATTAAAATGCGTCCTCTTTCACAATTTTAATAATGGTAACTATTACAAAATGTAAAAAGGAAACAATGTTAATGAATAATGATATTAATCTGATATTAACATATAATGTTGTCTAAACATGTATGAATTGCATTTAAACCGAAGCTGTAATGTTAGCTTTCACTTAATTATTAACTAAAATGATCCGTCCCAATGTTTTGAAATGATTGTAAACAGAAACCCCCACAAATTATGTTGCAATACATCCACTTTTATCACATACCTCCTCAAAGTGCTTCTAAACACTCAGGCAGCTCACAGGACGGCTCTCTGTCATATGAAAGGAAAGAGCCATATGGCCCCCTGCTAATGGCTGGTACTCTGCGAGCCCCGCTGCAGAGCTGACAGTGGTAAAGGACAAGAAGGGGGTGGGGGACAGAAGACCAATTACATCTCCAGCTCAGCCTTGACTTGTAATTGGTCTACACATCCTGGCGGATGCAATTGTGTGAAACTGCGGATGAAAAGATAATTGCCTCAATCATTGTGGTGCCAATATTTCTCAGAGGGGACCCGAGGAGAGATTCAAGGGTTTCCTCAGACACAGCTTTCATATTCAGCTTTATTACGTTTATTTTCAACCACTAAATCTTGCCTTGTGTGTTACTGAATATTAATTTCCTCACAGATGACACTATAAATCAATCTTATCTGAGTTAGACTATGCATTGTGTGTGTTAGCAGTTCACAGAGCTGTTGGCTTTAGCTGTAGCAGAAGTCTCCTGTTTATTATGTATGTATGTATTTTTTAATAAAATAAGGCTGTAGCTGTTTTGCTCTTCAACCTGAACCACATTAGAGGAAATGTAGCTGTTACCTAGTACAGCGCTTGTCAAACAGCTTTGCTGTGACGCCTCAACCACAGCCAGCAAGTTAGTTTATAAAAAATCTTTAAAGGAAACAATAATGTAGTGGTGAGCGAGGAATGGTAATGAATTTGCATTGGCTTATTTTTACATCTATGTCTTGTGGTTAGTTACATATGAGCAGTTTTTGTTTCATAGCTGATGACTTCAGAGGTTGTTGGGGCTGTTTTTTTCATGATAGATAATAAAAGCAACTCTCAAGGTTGCAATTGATCTCTTGACACGTCCGTGTAGTGTTTATCTTATCTTGTGTGTTTTTCTCAGGGTCACTTGTTGAGTATTCCTAGAATTACTTGGAAAGTATTTTTGCTTCTCACAGCTGTCTGATGTACTGTTGGTATGAGCAATTAGACACCACTTGGTGGCTTGCAGAATATGCAAAAAGTTTTGCATTTTTTAAATACTAGTTTTAACTTCTGCAGGTTTGCAAGGTTGGCTTTCTTTCTCCTACATGAAATTATTATAAAAACACAGAATTTGATGTTAGTGAAAGATGTTTTTGACAGTTGGCTAGTTAAAAGCGAAGACCTAGAGTTTGTCTACTGTATTGTAAGCTTGTTCGTGTTGGTTCAGCTTAGGCTACTGCGTTCCTCTTTCTATTTTTTTATTCAGAATCTGACTAATCTAAGTCCCTGACAGAACAAGGACAGAAGAACAGGTTGAACTATGTTGTGCTGTGGCAGCTGAGTGATTTCTAATGGGTCCCTCAGCAGCATGCGTTGTCTCTGTGTGCAGCTGGTGTACTGGGGCAAGATGATGTAGGCTGCCTGTGGAATGACGCAGGCACCTGCAGTCCCATGGCTCTGCAGAACAGCCTCAGTAAGTAGGATACAAGTGATGAAAAGTGTCTGTTTGCTACTACACTAGGTTCAGTGAAGGGCTTACTGCCAAGGGCTTGGCAGGAAAGTCAGACATGTAGAGGCTTGTGATTCTTTTACATGTGTGCTCATCAGGAAGATCTCTGTATCACTGTGTTACTTACACTGCTGCTCAAGAACACTAGGATGGGCTAGGTAAGGTGTCATTCTTCCTTTTGTAAGCCTGTGGGCTGCTTAAGGAGAGCAGATCTTTTATCAGTCAGCTGATAAATGAGCTCTGTCTCTGTATCTTTTCATCGCAGATGTTGACAGCTCATTTGAATAGGCTGCGATGGGTAAAAACCGGATGACAACCATCAGTGAAAAGCAAGCTGGGTAGGTGTATAGAGAGAGGAAGAGAGTAATGGAAAGAAGGAGGTCAGAAAGGAGAAACAGGACACCGGTATGTGTGCATATGTGCATGCTTTTGTGTACATACAGTGTGTCAGCGCTTAGTCCAATAATGTGACAGGAATGCTCCAGGGTTCGCCTTTCTGTGGCGAAAGAGAGGAGGGAAAAATAGCCGTGCGTTCTTCAGAAAGCTGCTAACCGAGCTTTGCAGTTTGGATTTGCAGTGACCTGTATTTTGTAGAGACTGGACCAGATGGAGAGTGCAGGCAAAAGAAAGTTTGTGAGCGAGCAAGTAAGTTTCTGTAGACACGGAGAGGTAAAGAAAAGGAGAAAGTGGTGAGGTTTAAAGTCATCAATTCCACAAACTCCTTGGTAACTTGGCTCTTTGAATGTGGCAAGCTGAATTTATGGGCTATATAAATAGACTCAGCTGTAATGATAGGGTATAAGTGAGGAAAAGGCAGACCGAATGTTTAGGGATGGCCTACTTACAGTGCATTTGTTTGTTGTGCCTTCACTCAGCCATCATCGCAGGGTCCAAACACATCAAGTCAAGATGATTGGGATCAAAGCTTGATTGTGATGATTATGATTATACCAAATCTGCCTGTTTAGATTCTGATTATAGGCACAGATAAGCCAAGCAAAGTTTTTAACCAAAATATACAACTAAAGAATTTTCCACAGTGAAGTGAAAAGTGGTCTGTCAGCGTCATGGAAGACATATTTTAAACACTTTCAGGCAGCGTGTGCACACGGACTTCATATGGTATTTAGGTTAAAATCTTTATTATTACTCTCTTTGGGTAGTAACCTGCCAGTGTGTACATCACCTGCTTCCATAACATTCAAGCCTGTGGACTGAGAAATCCTAACAATAACCCAGTTTTACCGGCTATACATGCAGCCCCGATTTTAACTTTTTGACTCCTTAGTTCATGTTGAGAGGATAATTATAGTTTTTTTGAGGTGGTATGAGTTACTACTCTGTCAGTGATTTTGATGCATGGGCTTTGGCTCCGACAGAGATGCCTGGGGTTGGAGATGTCCCAATGAGAGCCTTCAACATGTCAGCCAAAAATGAGCAGCACGCAGCCACACAGGGCCACCAAGCAAAAACATTTCAGCTCCAAAAACATACAAAAATAATTTAACTGCCTATAAATGGTTTATGACATCTTTTGCATGAGTCCGCTGTTTGATTTGCAGCAAGACCAATATATTGGTTGGCCGACTGAAAAGTTCTTTCCTCTGACATAAAGATGACAAATAAGCGAACGGGCGTTAAAGTGTGGGACTACTGTATAATAATATACAATAATAAGAAAAGCCTTCTGGCTTTGTTTGCAAAGCCATATTGGCCTATTTTCTAAAGATCTATTTTCATTCTCAAGCTCAAGATTTCAGTATATCGACTCTTATATTGGTAATTGTTGAATTGTCCCCTCTAGAACTGGTATCGATATCGGCCCAAAAAGTCCCATATTGGCCGGGCCCTAGTTTGATTCTCC
Source organism: Serranus cabrilla (assembly GCA_903364295.1). Classification (NCBI taxonomy): domain Eukaryota; kingdom Metazoa; phylum Chordata; class Actinopteri; order Perciformes; family Serranidae; genus Serranus; species Serranus cabrilla. Next base: position 237,980 of record CAFUXE010001256.1, read on the forward strand.
TCTTACACCCATTTGAAAATGTTCCATGCATCAATAACAGTGTTGGACAACAACACATGCAACCTTTTGCAGAAAAAATAAAATCCAATCGGTCCTTGTAATTTAGAAGTCTGACATATTGAGTTGAACCTTTCTGTCATTCACTCCCTGCCCCCTCAGCTGCAGTGGTCACCCACAGGAAGGAGACTTTGTGTGTGTATGTGTGTGTGGATACAGATTGACTGACTAGTTGATGGCTGTGGTGAGTGTTATAACCTCCCCCTCCATCCTCTCTGCGGTCACCGATCCTGTCCCTTGGCTCTGGATAATGGGCAGAGAGAGGGCACACCCTGAGGCTCCATTTGCTGTTACTCTGCACCATCGTCCAGCTCTAGAGGTTACTGTCAAAATCAGATCTTTAGGTATAGCTTACAAGGGCCAACAGGTGCACTTTCATTAGAGTAACTATTATTAGTATTTACCTAAATGTCTCCTGCAATGATCTCTTTCTCAGTTCTTCTTAAAGTTGTAGGAAACGGGGAGAAATTAGCCGTTACTACGAAGGAATTTCACAGAAACTAGCTTTAAGAGCATTTAGTGAACACTTCCTCCAACAAGCACATTTGAAACTACATTTACCTCATTTCACCTGCTTCATCTTTCAGTATAGTCACACCACTGAAGTCAAAGTAATAATGTAGGAGGAACATTAACTCCTGCCTGTATTATTAAGATACTTTTGCACATTAATGACCATAGAAGTTTAAATTCAAGCTGTCAGAGGAGGGAAATACAGAGGTGGAAATATATTTAAGAACCTGAAGTCCATAGTCTATAAAGGGGGTGATACAGTCCCTTTATGGATATCTTGTCCACAAAAATTCTCTTTTAAAGGTATAAGTTGGGTTGGACTTGTTTACGTCTTGGTATGAGAGTCATGGACAAGCCTAGCAAAGTAGACTTCCAACGTCATTCCTTACTCACTCCTTTCGAAATTATTTGAGGAAAAAATGAATAATCCCAGCCAGGCAAGGCAGTTCGAGGTGACAGAACGTTCCCATTAAATGTGCCAGGGCAGAAACAAGTCAGTCTGCGACAGAGGACAATGGCGAGGGTGGCACTGTGTTGGCTTTGTGCATGCAAGGTTTCCAAAGCGCCACTTTAAGTGCATGCAGTATGTTGTTGTAATAAGTTCTATGTGTGTATCTAACTGAATTTATGGTTTTTATTGCCATATATTGGCTTCAAACTTGAGAATAAACTTGGAGTTCATCATATAATGTTTTCTGTATCAGCAAGTAAAATCGCATCTGCAAAACCGAGCATGGTGTTTACTCTGCTGTACTCGCATATTGCCTTGATTACAGTTTGATCAGATTATTTGTGTTCATGTAAACAGCCATTAACATAACCTGGAAATGATTAGCTTTGGAGTACTATGTGATGTGATGAAGCTTGATCTTCTTTGGAAAACAACATGCAACATAATTTATGTGAACTGCTTTTTCTTTTTAGGGGGATATGCAGTTACTGTGATGTATGTTAGCCTTTGATGCACATTTCCAGTCCAAATGTATTAATACAAGGCCTGCATTGGGCATTTTAAGCACTTTGTACTCAGCATTAGGATTAGACTCTGTGCCCCAGCCTGCTAACTGCAGCCCAGTCTTTACACTGGATGCCGAAAGGGCTGTGGAGAGTGACAAGGGAAGTGAAAGAGAAAAAGAAAAAGCACAGAAGAGTTCAGACAAGAGAGGCACAGATGAGGGAATGAGATGGAAAGAAAGAGACAAGCTGAGGGTGGAAGGCGAGGGAGATGGAGCAGGAACAGTAGACCTTGGCTGTGTGCTCTGTATTGGCTGGGCTCTGCTCTGTTCTGTTTGTTTTTGCTCTATTTTTACTGTGCCGTCTGACTGTGGTCACTGATGAACGGCTCCATATGTAAGTTACATTTCATCGGACCGAAATCATTCAGAAAGTCCGTCCCAGGTAGGACTGTTAAGAGACATGACGTGATCTGTACAACAAAAGAAAAGTAGAAGAAAATGTTTCGAAAAAAGCTTTAGTGGTGTAAATGTTTTATTTTCTTAAAGCACATTTTCTTTTCAGTTCTGTTCTGTTCTACTGTTACTGTCCAGTCCATTTCTCTTAAAACAATAAAGATTGGTAGATTTAGAAAAAGGTCACGCTAGGCCTGGATGTTACAATAACATTATCCTCTAAGATGCTTATCATCCACACGTTGGTGTGTGAATCTGCCAGGCCACCCAAACATCATCAGGACAAACCACAGGGAAGATGGCTTCAAAAGATTATACTAGCTGTACTACATATAATCTATTGTATGTTAGAATGTCTGAGATTATGCTTTTTCTCCCTTTTGTTACTCCCTTTCATTACACATCCTTCATTACAAGTTCTTTTTGCTTTCCCTCCTGCTGCTTTTTGTCCCACTTTTAAGTTCAAACCGAGGTCAAGGCATGTATCAAATGTAGGATGAGTAATATTGCTAACATTGAAGTGTGTGTCTCGGTTGGTAGAGCAGGCTTTTGGCACCACTTTTTGCAACCCACACTAAAACATGGTGCCATAGTAGAGTGAGCAGAGGCTTTAGTTTGTGTTATGTAGGTTAAATGTCAGTTTCTTCATGTCACCTGTGATGTATGATCACAGACATCAGCAGTTTTGCATTGCACCCTGCTGCCTGGATTTTCTTTCCTAAGCAATAAAAAATGTGTGTGCGGCATGTGTGCCTGTCGTCAGGGATAAAGGATTTTAAATAAGTATGAACTTGGTGCAGTGCAGTTACTATTCTGGTGCTACAATGGAGTCATGTGTTTGGGAAATGCTTTTAGATCAGGGTAACCCACATGAGTGAGCGTGTACAATAATCCCCTCTGTCTGCCCCCTTCCCTTCACTTCCTTCTCTCCTCTTCCTGATTTCTGCCTGCAGCTGCCCCACATCTCCAGACGACATACTGTATGTGTGTGTGTGTTTGTGTATGCGGTTTGTCGCAGTGAACGGGAAGGAAGTGTTTCCGTAATGGGAGTCCATCCTGAGCAGTCCCAGATCAAATGCACCTGACTCGCACATGAATAAACACATTGTGCAAATATTAGCTTTTATGTAACAGATTTTATTCAGGGCTTTAAATAACAATAATTCTCCTTAACAATTTTTTTTTTAGCATTTATGAACAATTGATCAATTTCAGCAATTTGTTGAAGAAATTCCCATTACAATATCAACAACGCAACGCTCCCCACAAAGTCTTAAGATGATAATATTTCTACCACAGAACACTAAGATTACAAGAATAAGTTCCCATTTGAGAAAGTGGAACCGTGGGAATATAAGCATTTTTTTCTTAACGATAACTAGAATAATCAAAATTGAAGCTGATTAATTTAATGATGACTTGGGGCAAAAAATTCCCCAACAACATTCAGTTTTCTGACTAGATATCTATACAGACTGCTTTTTACTGGCTATTACAGGAATTGATTAGTGGTAGATCCATTAATCAGTCATCTGATTAATTGGGCCACTTAATGCCATTTGGAGATCATCAGCCAATGCCTGTGCTCACAAGGCTGGTTAACAAAAATGTCTGCAAAATCTGCTCTAAAAAGTGCTCTAAAAATGTATTTATTTAAAAAAATAAATCCCCAAAGTAATTTTTTTTTATTTTTTTGTTTGGTCCACCACCTGAATGTCTGCAATACTAATTAAGAGTGTCCTACATGTCATCATTTAGCTGTATTTGTCCACCACTGGTCAAAAGTAGTCCATTATTAGTCCAACATGGCTGGGACGACTGGTCCGGAAAACTCTCCGGAATCCCCTGTCACCACCAACCAGCGTGGAGTCCCAAAACAGGCAATCAGACCCAGCAGAGACCTTCTGGGTTGCATTAAGTCAGACATGCTATGGCCTCACTAGTCTGGTGTATTTCATGTGGACGCTGCTGCTTTGAATCTAGAGTTTCATCTCATCGCGCTGATTGAAAACATATATTTCTCTACACCATCCTGGTTGCTATGCATCATCTCATCCCAGGATTAACCCCTGGATGAAAGAACCTTGGGACTTGTGCAAGGCAGACGTTCAAGGCTAGGATATTATTTGAGGAGAATTTGCATGTGTATTTGCATGTGAGCTTCACTGTGCTCTGCTGCAGCACTCTGTCTCGCATATTGAGTGATTTAATTAAATACAGTACTCTTTTAGTAGTATGTGTTTCATTTAAATCTGTTTTGTTGGCCTTTTTACTGTTCTTACTGTGGCTTACCGTCAGGTGTGATTGACTGCATGACAGGATAATAAAAGGGCATTATGTGTTAAACCAAAAACACCAAGACATGAGTTTTTATAGTAAGCAGGGTTCCCTCAACACTGAGCTTCTCCTCCACTCTCTTATACTCAGTGTGGTTTGGCATCTGGACTGAGTTAAAGCAGCAGTGCCAAATGTTAGGCAGAGGGGGGTGAACAGCGGGGGGTCGTTTGGGAGGCATTGGAGGGTAGCTTTGGGGGAGATTGTGTTAAAGACAGTGGTATGACAGGAGAAATGGAGGGAAGGGGGCACAGTTAAGGAAGCAGTTGAAAACACAGCAGTCCAGCTGAGGCAGACAGGTGGCGAGACATGGGGGAGTAGTGTAAGGCTGTACCCGGGCCTCTTGGATTACTAACCTGCTGTGAAATATACATAAAGTAGGAGTTCATAAACCTGTGGCTAAAACTAATGTTGGGTTGCCTCAAGCAACAAGAGAACCGGCTGACACGTGGGGGCCTTGGAAGGGTAATAAAGCAATGATTTCTAGTTGTTTTGAAGTAGGTTGTCCAGTTTACAGGCTCAGCTGAATGATCTGTGCGTGGTACGGGGTCATACCTACCTCCGAGCGATGTCAAATGAACAGCAGCCCGCTTCAGTTTGTCAATACATGACTCAGACACATGATATTGGGAGTGGCAGATCAATGGACTGCACTCAGATGACCATGTTATAATTGATTAGCATTGTCCATGGCAGTTACGGTGATTTATTGTGACAGACAGCTGGCTAGCTCAAGTTTAGTTGTGGTTTTGGAAAGCCAAGCTGTCATTGTGATGGGGAGAAATCAAATTCTTTTGTTTATCTCTCTCAGAGACTTACCACTGCGCAGTTTGGCTGCAAGACCAAACAGCATCTGTGATGTCTTTCTCTGCACTTCTTTTCTAGCAGCTTACTTGTGGCAGCGAAGAGGATTTTGACCATGAGCTTGGGCTCCATATTGAATGAATAGGGGAATATCAACAAGTCAAAAAAGACTGGATCCCTGTGGCTCCTCTGTCCTTTATCCTCTTCTTTAGGAGGAGGCAGCAGATGCTGCTCAGCTCTGGTTTTATTGTTCAAGGCTGGCCAGCCTGGGAGCTGCTGACTTAAAAAAGGGGGGGAGGAGATGAGCTTTTAGTGCCCTTTTTTCATCCTTTTCCTTCACTCTCTCTTCATAGTTCCCTCTCTGTCTGTGTTTGTCTTATTGAGCCCAGTTGGTGTCTGCTGGATGAGTTAATTCCCTGATTGAGGTTTTGGTCCCTTTTTAAACAAAAGGCTGCATCTTTGAATAGGCCACATGGCTCCAGTGGGAGGGCTCTGATCCATTCACAGCCATTTTGGTGCATCTGCACTTCCTATAGAGCCTCAACTGTGAAGCTGATTTACCACCACTTGGCAGCAACAGGAGTGATCTCTCTCCATCACACAAGTCCCAAGTGCATCCATGAATCCCTAAGAGAACACACACAGAAATAGAGTGATTCTGTACTTGCCTTGCTTCTGCTTCTCATTGTGCCCAGAAGACAATACATCCTGCTTTGGCAAAGAGCCAGCCCCTCTCATCTCCATTAGGTCATGCAGAGAGAGTTGTAGTGGTGATGGATACCTCAGCGGACCCTCAGCTGCACTCTCCCTGGGGAGAGGAAAGGAGCTTGGTCTACAGCGTTGCAGCCCGGCACACAGATGTACCCTGGAAAGGCTGTAGGTGGACCTGGGGATTTTGAAATGTTTGAAATTCGGCATAAAACAAAATAATTACATTTAACTTGAGCACAGATGTTCAAATGTTTAACCTCCCCAACCCCACAAGGCCTTCAGCGGGTACATCATTACAAACACATGTTGTCAGGACAAGCACAGTTTAAAGCCACAGAGCTTTATTTAAAACCCAGTTGAGGTCTCAAGATTTCTAAAGTTATCAGAATTAGACCTTCATAACATAAGAGCTAGCTATATAGGACCTTTTCCAACATCGAACATCGTTGCTTCATGAATCAGTCAGACATGTCGTTTTTCGTGTGAAAGTAGCACATACTATTGTGACCACATAGTAATTCATTGGCCTCTACAGTTACACCTGACTTGCTCATCCTTAATGAGTCAGATCCTTAATCGTCTGCTCTACAACACTCATGACTGGAAGTGTAGCCTTGAATTTACTCATGAGGGCTGGGTCCTCCAGAGCAGAGTTGAAGGGATTCCTGTTGCTTTTTTTTCTATCAGACAGGGTAATATTTCAACAAGTTTAAAAGTGCTGTAGATGTTGAAATCGCTCTAAATACCGCCAACTGTCTGTTGAAACTTTATGTAGGCGCTGTTATTTGCGTCATTAAACCCTGAGTGACCCCGCTTTATTCCCTTGACCTTTTTTTCCTCCTTTTTTAAGAGCATGTGTGCTTTACCTACTTTTGATGCTCTATTGGCACACTTTTGTCATATATTTGTATTTAATTGTTTTGGAATTTGATTAATCTGTGAATGTCTTCTCGTGCATTTAAAGATGGTGTACGTCTTATTTAAACAAAACTATAGAGGCATTCAAAGTTGTACTTAGCTATACAGTTTATGGAAAAACAAACCTCACAGTGACTGAGAACTGAAATAACAGCTCTCTGGGTCTAACTGCTGTCATTGTCATGTCAGTGAGTGGTTACGTCCGTGATAGGAGCTGACTCATGAGATTTATCAGGCGTCCTGAAGTGGAATTCTGGGAGTCACCATATCTATGGTCCACACTCACTGCTGACATCCTAACGTGCTTCCTTTTGGATCACCTCTTTGTGTGCATGGGTTTATTAGAGTGTGAGGCAGACAGTGAGGGAGAGCCCGGAGGAATGAGAAAGAGAGTTAACACAGAGACTGAGTATTCCAGCTGACGCTCATTGAGCCTCTATGTGTCACTGGGTCATTCACTTCCTGCCAGATCATAGAGTCAGCTGGTGGTGTCTCAACACTGACTGGCTTCTCTGTTTATATAGTCTCTCTCTCTCTATATATATATATACACATAAATGAGTGTGAGTGCCAGTCTTGGGAGGTCCATTAGAAAGAACATTTACTGTGTAGCACCGACTAAGAGCATAATACTCAAGGCTTTCACACATCCCCAAGTGAGATCATAAACACTACAACAACCGGCCATATAAAGGCAAAATATTTCTTTTCTCTCTTCACTAATTGGCACTCGAGACTTACTATCGCTCCTCCTCTTCCCTCTTCTTCCCTGGGTGGAGCTTTTGGCTATTTCTTTGAAGTTGGGTGAAGAAGACAAAGGAGGAGCTGGGAGAAAGTGAGTAAGACCCTATTGTCTTATTTCACTCCTGCCAGTGACTGTCAAACACTTCCTGCTCTTACTGCCAACCTTCAATTAGAATGACATTAAAAGAGCAGTTGTTTTATGCTTTAGATTTCATCCTCTATTCAGGCAGAGGGCTTTACACTGTTATTCTTGTGTGCATACGTACATGCAACAGATTTATATTCACTGATTGTGTACTATTATTTCTCTTTGTTTTAATTGTCCCATATAAAAAGGTCTATAACTTCCATTGTTAACACACAGCTCAGTGAAATATTGACCCCCAGATGACTGTCTCTAACAGTTCCCCTGTGGCAGAGGATTAGAAAGCAGCAAAGACATGATAGACATGAAAATATGTGGTCTAAGAAAATTCCATTTGAAAGTAGAATTTAACCATAAACTCACAATTAGTACTTTGACTTTGTCTTCTGAATCCCCAAGAATAAGTCCTGCACATGTCTACAAGTAGGGAGAACTCAAAATGTTATAATGTTGTATACCATTAATGAAAAAAGCCCAAGCTGGATTTCTTTGATAAATCATTTTACATAAGTGAGAAAAAAAGATCAATTAATATGTACAACATCTTTCTAAGTGCTCACAGTTTTTCTAAAAATTGGAAAACGATACAGACTCCACGTGCTATACATGTTGAACTGTTTACATTTTGACAAGCTCTACTTACCTCTGTTGTCCTCTCTGCTCAGCTCTGTGTAAACAGCCTACAGTTCAGTGGAAGTTTCACTGAACTTTTATCATGTGACTGTTGGTCACAGCAGAGTCATTCATGGTTCCTGCAAATGGTTTATTTTTGGCAAAATTTTGAAAAGATGTGTTGAATAAAGTAAATGTGATGAATTATCACTATTTTAGCTTAGATTAGGATACTTTCCCTGACAGGAGGGTTTGTCACAGATTGTTTGTTTTATAGACATTTAGATGTGTGTTTTTCAAATCCGGCTGTGGCATTTTGAGGGTTAACTAGCTGTTAAATTAATGGTACTTGTTCAATGGCTGTTGTTTTGATGAATCTGCTGAGTAACATTTCTGTGTGTAAGCCAATCTTTATTTAGCTCATGGACAAATGTACAGAGGAATTAATTTACTGCAAGCCTGCTCTCCCTGCCTGGATAATGAGGGGTTAGGTGGGATGAGGTTAGTGAGTCCAGTGGGGATGAGTGGTACCGCCTTAAAAAAAATGTCTGGTTTAAGGAGCTTGTTAGTTGTTAAAGCCCCCTCCTGCCCACAGTAAGCCGCTGAACAGCCCCTCTCTACCCTCAGTTGTAGTCCTTTGCTCTAGTGTCTTCCCATCAGCCCTCAGTAAGCAGCTAAAGTGCCAGGCTAAGCCTACGCAAAGCAGACAACCCCAGTTCTTATCTGAGGAATGCTGGGCATCCTTGCGGAGGATCTCCTCCACAGGGAGGAAGCTGCATTATCTTAAAGCCCCCGTCTCCTTTGATTGTCCCTTGGGACCTCTCTCTTTTCTGTCTCACTTTTAGATGTTTACTTTTCTCTCTCTGTGTCTGTCCTTCTGCCTTCCTCTCTTTTTCTTTGTTCAGTGTTCTCTCTGTCAATACCCTTTTTCCACAGCTTTTTCTCTCTGCACAAACGGAGATGAAATGCTTTATGTCTTACACACACTCACTGTACTTGCTCTTTTGAAAGTAGTTGAGAGAGCAACTCAGGAGTTAAAGTAACAGATTTAAACCAGACAGAGCTCATGATCGAGGATAATGATGATGCTGTCTTTTGTGGTCTCTGCAGTTTTGCATGCCTTGGCATTTTACAGGCTTGCATGTTTTTGGGACTGTGGTCAGCTAGCCTGGCAAAGGCACAAGCTCATGACTCTCAAGCTGCTCCTTTTTTCCTTTAATTCCCTTCTGTGACCTAAATGATTCCAGAGTTGGCTTTATTAAGATATCTTTGTTCTTGCAGTTTTTTGTATTGTAGTATGTAGTGATGTTTAACCACACATTTCAATAATGCTCATGCAATATAAATAAAAAGGAAACACGGTCTTAAACTGGCAAAAGGATCAAATAAATAGACGTGTTAATTCCTTTTACAAATAGAAACTGTTGGAGGAGATTCTTTGCGATTAATGTTTTCTCGGGATGCACCAATCTGATATTGACTGTTGGGCCTATATTGAGTCATATAGCTGTATCAGGTATCGGTGACAATGTGGCTTTTCGATTCACTTCTATGTCTATGTCTGATTATACATGCACCTACTTACTAGTTCATGGGTCAGCAGCATGTCAGAAGGCTGCATAGCTAAGGAAACAAATATGTCAGCTGTTTGGACATAATTTGACCTTGCCACACAAACAAATTCCACAGTTACTTCTATTATCTGCAAAGCCAATGCTTCAGGAGGAGGCAGTAGCACTGCAAAATGTAACGTAATCAATGTTATGAAGCACATCCTGAAGCATCCTCCTGAAGAATGTGAAGATTTTGTTTAAATCAAGCCTGTTGCCTTACACACTAAAGATTGATCCCTGTCACTTCCACACAGTGAGGCATACAACTTGTTAAAGAAACTGGATTGGTACTTTGTATCGGTACCGATATCGGGACTGAGAAAGTGGTATCAGTGCATCCCTATTCTTTCCTTGACAAAAGATCCCATGGTAAAATAGTACAGGCTAAACATTATCTTTGCCACCATTACGCAACTAGATGTTTTTGCATGTAATGGAAACGAGCTATCCTGTTATTTGAGCTAAATGCCTAATTCATAAAATGGCCACTTAGTAGATTGTCTGGTGTTTATTATGATGATCATGATAACTCCACAGAAGACATTGGTTATATCAGCCATTGGAAAGTTTCAGTGAAAACAAACCATGTAATGGAGAACTTGATTTCATAACGCATGCAAACATCTGTGAGAGCCGCTTTTCCCCCAGCGTGATTTTTTGGGTCATATCTCAGACTATAACATTTCTTATTTTTCAGGTTGAGAAAATAAACTGTCTCTGCTCGAATGATAAAAGTGATAAACTGTAGGGCTCGGTGCTTTCAGGACTCGACCCAGGATCGGGTTACCAAAGCAGGGCAGTCTGCCTGCCATACAGTGATTTAAAACAGGTTCTTGTTTCCCAAGGGGGGCTTACAGTGTACACAGAATACATTACTGATGCACAGCCTCGCTACATGATCCATCATTAGGCCAAACTTTACCCAGCTGCTGTCTCTGTTATTCAAACTCAACTATATTTCACCATTCTGCATGCATTTTTGTTACACATGGCCTTTAATATGGATCATATTCGTTTGGCGGTGTTCCAGTTGGATGTTCGACTGACTCTGTCCTGACATACCTCAGCATCTCTTCAAAGAGTTGCCTTTAAATAAATCTGTAATAATGGCCAAGCTTTCTGTTCATCCGTTATGATGTAAAGCTGTCATCATGTCAGTCTGGTAAAGTAACCACAGCAACTCACTGTCAGTAATTTGGATGTAGAGTAAAGTTAACTTCCAGTTGTACAAAAACGTATGATTGCACAATGATTTCAGCACTAATTACAGAGTAGTGTTAGCCCTACATGGGTTTGTACTGACGCTGACTATTGTAAACTAGATTGTGGTGTGGAAAACTGCTGCTCCTACCTGGAGGAACCCAACTGTTTTCTTTATCTCTGTGCAAGTTGCAGAATAGCCATGTGTTTAATGGAAAGGTTACTGACTGGTATTTAAAGTTGAGTTTTCTCTAAGACAAGAGCATGAGACAATTTAGCACAAATGTGTGACATCAGTAGAAGCTGTAAATCCTTGCTCTACTTATAAGGCATAGACACACAAAACCGCCACTAAAGAACTAGCGCCAATGAAGGCTGGTTTTTACATCGTGTGTCTGGGCCAAGAAATTGTACCTACTAGCATATACGTTCTGCGCCTGCATGAGAGTAAATTACTCTATATACCAGCAGTTGGAGATACTCTGTGTACATCATTAAAAAAGGGCCACAAATGCTCACTGATGTCCTGACATTGGTTAAGAGATGACCTTCGGCCTGATATATCTGGGTTTTTACAGAACAACATGTAAACACACTGGTTGAATCCCTTCTTTGATTTAAATTTGTGTAATAAAAACTTACAGTTGAATACTCATATTGTGCTTAAAGTATGAATGATTGATTTCAACAAGACATTAGGTGTAGTGATCAGTTTGAATTAAAACCTCTGTTTTGGCCCTCTGTTGCCACACTCACTTAAATCTTGTTGCATTTACTTGAAATGGTTCTAAAAGAACTGGTGCCCGACCTCATTGACTCCAGTAAGTTTAATGGCATGGAACCCAGTCATGTGATTCATCAGTCTGAAGTTTGTCCTGCCCCCTTACTTTGTTGTGGTTTAGTTCATTTAAGAGTCTGGTACATCTTCAAGGCAGCTTCACCTCATTCAGGGAAATCTGGGATATCCGTAGTAAGGACTGAACAAACCTCTACTTTGTTCTCTGTTAATGATCTGCTCAGTGCTCTGTGATTTTGTAAGTTCTTTCGTGTTGGAACCTTGCCCGGCAGAGAAAATTGAGTTATCCATGGATTGTGAGATGGGTTGTTGTGGTGAAAAGTTGCTAAACACTACATCCTGCCGCCAGGTTCTACGTCACACATGACTATAAGTTTCTTGTTTGTGGGAGTGAATTGCATGCAGTCATTACACCATTTGTGGTTTATGTGTTCTCTGTTTTTGTGTCTCGGTTGCTATCATCAAGCGGAAGGGTTCAATTTCTGTGCAGCATCTGCAGCTGCAACTTACGGTAAAGTTTTAGTGCCAAAGGTATTCACATGTGATGTGATAACAATGCACCGCAGTGTTATTAAAATTAAGCCACAGTGTTGCACATGTCTGAGTCCTGTACCCCGGCCCATGTGCTTTCCAGAGTAGATGAATATTCTTCTCTTTATTTTGTCAAAATAGAAGTAAAGTATAATTTTCATTTGACCTACGCCTGTGACTGAGTTGTATTCTTAGATGCGAGGAAAACCACAAACTGGAAACTAGTTGCAATGATTCACTCTGTTTAAGCATTAGCTTTCTCTCAGACAAATATGAATCAAAATATCTTGAGGTTTGCTTTAAAGTTTGCTTTGTTGTTTTTTCAGCATAGCAGTTATCACTTGACACTTACCTAAGATGTTTCACACACGATCAACAGTTGCCATTCGTGATTTCTCTTTTAATGTCTCCTGATATTTCGGACACATTTCAGTGTTTATTGATAAACGTTTGGTATGAGGAAATGCCATTCAGCTCTGGGCACTTTGCTCACTGTTTACCGAGTTTAAAATCTAATTTTATTATAACCACTGATTACAAAGAAAGAGTTTCAGGCAAGTAAAAAACTTGATAGGACACAGGCCTCACAAATGATCCACTAGTAATCCATAATGCCTGTACCCCATCAAAATTTCATTTTTATATTTCTTGTGTGAGCCTCTTTTCTAGGCTAATTGAAGACACAGAGTTACATTATGTCCAGAACTTCAGAAGATCAGAGGATACCAAGGAAGAGCTTCCCATGTGCTTTGAGACTTTGTTTGAAAATCAACTATTTTGTTTGCATTTTAAGATTCTTGCTCAGAGCTGCAATGACGCATTGTTTAGGCTTTATATTGGAACCCGTTCTCTGTCTTATTGTGTTTCTACTGGCAGTCGACAGTGCTGAGTGTTTATTGGAATAGAATAGCTAATTGTTGGCATGAGAATCAGTCCTCTCTCTTTCATCCCAAATGTTGAAACTACAAAGGTTTATGCTGTGGCCTCAGAAAGCCTCTTTTTATTGTGTTCCACTGTCAATATGGATAATCATCAGATACCATTGTTAGTGTGCATGCATGAAGGTGAAGATAATTGTCACTGATCAATCAACCTGTTATTTTCAGGTGCTGCGTGGTGAGAGGGAAGCAGTGGGTGCGGCATGCTGAGGCCACTCCCCCTGGCCCAGGATGAGTGTCAGAGATGGCGCTGCCACCATGGCAACGAACGCAGGTGGAGGAGGGGGAGGAGGCGGGCCAGCTAGCCCTAACGATCACGATGGCCGCTCATACCTGCTCCAGATTTACCCACGGTTGGCTGCCCAGTCCTCCACCTGCTGCAACATTAGGTGAGTGTGCCACAGTATTGCGGTTGGAAAATACAGCAGCATCAGTTTATGTTTAACTAAGATGCTGTTGAAGTTAAAGTAGAAAAAATACTGTAACCGAGCATTGATCAGAATTAGTAATTGATTTTGTTTTCTCCTCATCAGAGTGCAGAAGGATGCAACAGCAGCCTCCGTGATCTCGGACGCTGCTGCGGCACTTGGGCTGGACCCTGGCCGCATGTACGTGCTGGCAGAAGTGAAAGAATGTGGTGGAGAAGAGTGGGTGCTGGAGGCCGGAGACCTGCCAGCACAGAGGTTTCTGCTGTGGCCTCGGAAAGCCCAGGAGCAACACCCTCGGAGTCTTGGCTTTTACTTCTTACTACAGGTAGAGTTGACGGCACACAGCTGATCTTGCAGTCAGACTCGGTGGATTTGTTCCGCTGAGAAAAGTCCTCCCACTATCTGACTATTGCATTCTGCTTCCTTCTGCTCTCGCTTCCTCTTTGTTGCCATTTTCATGAGAAACAAAAACAAGTAGTCAATTTAATTTAACCCCTGTGAGTTCAAAGTAATTTGGGTTTTCCCTTAATCCTCTGAAACCCCTAGCAGTTTCAAGGTGGTTTTTGCTCACTGTTCACTAGCTTCCTATTTTACTCACTTTTGCCTCATTTTTTACTGCAATATATTGTCCAGCACCTCATTGGAAACAGCACAATCCCGGTTAGAAGTAGGGAGAACTCCCTTTGTGCAGTATTACACATTTATATGCCATAAATCATTTAAAAAACATGTTTTTTGATCATTTTTTTCACAGAAATTGGAATAAAGGGAAATCTTTATATACAACATATTTCCAAGGACTTTTAGAAGTTGAAAATCTGATAATAATGCCTGTTTTTACTGTATCGTTAATGAAAACATGTTTTTCAAACCTGTCAGTGGGTTTTGGAGTTCACAGTTCACACTATTTTGACTGGTTTTAAGAAACAACCCAAAATATTTGTACCTGTCTGAGAAAGATCATCGAGAGCATCAGTTTCTGAAGTAACAGTTTCTTTTCTCTGGTTTAGGAGAGGAACCGTGATGGCACTATCCATTATGTCCACCTCCCACCTGTGACAAAGGAGCAGGAGGCACAGCTGGCCGCCAGAGGCTTCCTCCCTCCTCCACAGGACGACTTTGCAGACCTCTGCAACCTCCCCGTCCTCAATGAGGACAGCATATTAAACAACCTGCGCACGCGCTTTTACAAGAAAAAGATCTACACCTATGCAGGAAGCATCCTCATCGCCATCAACCCCTTCAAGTTCCTGCCCATCTACAACCCTAAGTACGTCAAGATGTACGAGAACCACCAGCTGGGCAAACTGGATCCTCATATTTTCGCAATCGCAGATGTTGCCTACTACGCCATGCTCAGGAAGAGGGTGAACCAGTGCATCGTCATCTCTGGGGAAAGTGGCTCAGGCAAGACCCAGAGTACCAACTTCCTGATTCACTGTCTGACTGCGCTCAGCCAGAAGGGCTACGCCAGCGGGGTGGAGAGGACCATCCTGGGAGCTGGACCAGTCCTGGAGGTAAGATGTTTTCATGTATGACAGATGTTTGTTTTTTTTTGGCCTGTTTGGACTTCACTGGTCACTTTGGCTCACAAACACCCTATGTTGAGTTTTTGTCCTTACCCACTGTAGCTCTTAGACGAAGCTTGATGACCTGCTTTGGTTGGGAAACGGGTTAAGAATGTTATGAATAAGGAACAAAACAATGATGACTGCAGATTGTTTTAGTGATAGAGGTAAATGTGTGAGACACCTCCTCTGAGCTTCTCATCTGTCTCTCTCATCAGTCACACAGGAATCATCTCGTATCACAAGTGATCTGTAGTAGGCCATACTATTCTTTTCTGCATAGGCTGCAGTCAGGTGTGAAATGCCTTTTTCTTTTCTCTTTTGATTAAGTCACATCCAATGATGGTGACGGTGTTTCCTCAAAAGTGACTCATCATGTTGCTATGGCATGGCAAACCACTAGAGCGTCAGCAATTTATCTGTAGGCTAATATTGGCCTATTTAAATTATTTGTCTCAGAGAACCTTTGCATTCGCGTATGAGTGCAAAATCGGTGCACAAACCACATAAAAAGGTAGTTTTAAAAAAATCATTATCAGCTTCCATTTTGGTCTGGCTCTGAAAAGCAAACACACATATAAAGGCAGAGAATGCGAAATACACTGAAATATATTTTAAGGTTGTTTTATGGGACAATAATTGTCTCCAGTTACGTGGCGATGAATGATAAAACATCCCATACAGTACAGAGGAAATGTATTTTCAGGCTGTGACTCCACTGCACTTCCATGCGTGGGCTGAACTAATGGGGCATATGGTAGTCTGTGCACAGTGTAAAAGACTTTTAACATAAAAACTATGGTCTACCCAGAAAGAAGAAATGAAAAAGAGGATGGGAAGTTGCTTTATGAACTCGTCATGGGCCCCTTGCTTTTGAAAATGCTGTGGGAATTTAGACAAGTTTGTGTGTCCATCTCTACCTATTGTCTTAGTTTCGGATTATGTTTCAAAAGCAACCTTGCTATCTTTGTGTAACTCATGGGTTCTGCTTTTAGCTGTTAGAATATAAACAGCATTCATTTCATTTGTATCTGTTGTTGACCAAAAGCTGGTATTTCTTTATTGCCATTTCGGTCAGGTGACTTCTCTTCCTGCTTTCTGCTCTCTGAGAAATGAAATGCTTGTGCTGACTTGCTCTCTGCAACCGCTGACAGGACAGAATGAACCAAAACTACAGCCAAACTAATACAGAGTTACTCACATAAAGCAAGTAACAGTACTGATAGCTGGCAGGAGAATACCCACCAATAGCAGAATTGTACATGAAACTATGTAAAGCTGCAGCATTGAATTGACCAGCTGGTTGATATAAATGGTGCACAGCACTGAGGCCTGACTCAGGACAGACAGACTGACCAGCAGTCTGTTCAACTGAGTCACATTGACTGTGAACAGAGTGTCTCTCCTGCTTATAGTTGTCTGATTACTGTCTCACTGAAAAGGCTAATCAAAGGAAACACACCAGAATATACATATTTCCTCTCTCATGCATTCAAAATACAGATTTTCAGATTGTTGCTGAACCAAATCTTAACATACCTATTTACTTTTTTTTAAATTTCTCCTGACCTATCAGAAGTTTTGACTTGAATGTCACTTTTTTTCATTCAAATGTCATGTGAATAACAATGCATTTAGAAACTGATACTGTATGAGGTGTCATCAGTGAATAAAAGCTTCTGTCTGCACTGAGGGTATCTTTATGCTGCAGACAGTTAAATAGCCAGGGCTCATTGCAAACTGCATCTCTCTGGTTTTGGTGACAAAAGATGCTCTTACAAATAAAAGCAGACAACCTGACATCTGTTAGCGTTTACATTGTTTAACAAAAAATGGTTGCATCACGAGAGGTAAGGTATTAGTTGAATCCCTGAGCTACGTGGCAAAGAACAGAGTTGACTTCATTTTGTTTATTTTTCATCCCTGTAATGAGAAATGGGGTCTTCTCCACTTTCACATATGGAAGGATTTACCTCTGGTTAGACCTCAAGCAGGGTTATTATTGTGAAGTCGTTTTCAGCATCCATATCTCCCCCTCTCATGCTCTAGTACAAGTAAAGTGTGTTGTCTCACATTGTGCCTCCATAACTGGAAGCCTACTTATAATGTAGATTTTCTCCACTGTGTGGACTGTCCTGCAGTTCTGGCTCAGCTGATTGAACTTAATGTTGTGTGCATGTGACTGTGTGTGTGGTGCCGTGGGTGACCCTAAATCATATTATGTTAAAGTGCTTCCTGTCAGCGATGTAATCTGGATGTATGTTAGTGAACTGAGATACATAGAAGGACCAGAGATGGGAAAAAAGATCAAGTTAAGTTCTGCCCAAGGCTACAGTGTAAATATCTGACTGGGAAGCCCCATATCTCTGCACAATACCATGTATACAAAAAGCAGAAATCCCAGCACTGAGTTTGAGTTTAATAGTGCTCCTTGGTGTGGGGAACTAATTACTCACAGTCCTGATCTGAAAGTAAATCTCCTCTACAGATTTTTCTGCTTTATTTCGCAGTACTGTGGCTAAAAATAGACCTTTAGCCAGAAAAGCTGTATGTGGAATGTGGTTTAGCACAGAACGGTGCTGAAAAATGAAACTCCCTGATCTGTGAAAGTACGTTCATTGGAACACACAATAACATGGGGCAGAACAAAATTAAAACGAAAGAATTGGCCACAAACTATTGGCCTGAGCCTTAATGGCATGAATGGGCAGCCAAAGTAGCATGCAGGCACTGTGTATCTATCCATCATCTGTCACTGTCGTCTCCAGACGCTCTGACTCAGTCCTGGAGCCTTCACTCATAGAAATGCTGCTGCCTTCAGATGCATTTGAATAAGTGCAGCGTTGGTCCCTTGATGTGTGTCAGTCTGTCAGAGTCTTTGGTTCCGGGCGGCTGATTGAGAACGTGGGGAGAGATTTTCCTCTTCATCAGCAGAGTTCTGGTCCCTTTGGCAGACACACTGCCACTCTGCCGTTCACTCCCAGAATGCAGTGCGTGCGTTAGCCTGGTCCAGAGCTGTGGTTGTAGGGGCAGACAGGGAGACGGGTTCAGTCCTTGCTGGCCTGGTCGTCGGAGGTTGGATTCAATCTGCAACCAGTCAGTCAACATCTTGGCTGTTGAACAGCTGTAGATTTCCCCCCTGGCACTGTTTTTGCATCTAAATTTGCATTTTGTCCAGAAGAGTTAAAACCGTCAGCGGAGGCAGTTGCAATAAACGTTTTTTCCACATTGTAACGTACCTCCCAGTTAGTTTATGTGAAAAGATTCTGTTTTGACAACACTGCCAGGTTTAGCAGCAGGCTCATAAGATGGCTGACATGAAAGAAAAGTCACTTTACAGAGGAAGCAATAGCTCCTCTGAAATGATGTTCCCTGCAGTTTCTCTCCACACAAATAGTCTACCTCTTGTGGTTCCTTCCTGACAAGTTCCAGTCAAAGCCTTTTATATGGACCGTGGAGCGCTATTTATAGATACTAATACCAAAATGGAGGTATTTTAACTTTGACAGAAGGGTTGTACTTGTTTTGTTTTTGTCCTGGATGCTGATCAGGTTACAGGGGTGGAAAGTGTCTGTGTGTGCATTCTGTGTGAGTGTCTATCCTCAAGCTATAGGGGAGGTCTTCAGGCCCGGGTCACACATTTTGAGGAGATGAGATCATGGTTTATGGAGCTGGACTGGCCCCAACCTGAAACCATGTGGGAATAGCAGCTGTCCTACTTTAGTTCATTGTACCACTTCTTTCTATTCTATATTCTATTCTATTCTGTAAATTTCCCTCCTTTGTGTGGAATATAATGCAGGTAAAGGAGAGATTGTCTTTAATACTTTCTGCAGCTTGAACAAATAAGGCTCCTGCCTGCAGAACAGCTAACTAGTGTGTCACTTGTGAACTGGTCCAACTGGTTGATCCTCTGTTACGTGCTTCTTTTGGTGTCTCTATTTTCTTTTGCCAGGCTTTGAAGCCAGTTTATTCTTAATGTCAACATGGCCCTCCTCCACTGCACAGAGTCGGATGAAACATTGCAGGTTATGTGTTCATTATGGGGAAGTACGGATCGAGTTTTTTCTTGTCAACTTGTGTTTGTCAGAAGACTGATTAACTAATATTTCCTTGATAGGTTAAAAAAGGGTTGAAAAATACTAGATTTAATAATCCGTGTGGAACTGATACCTTTGCAAAAAGGAAAAGAACCCAGGGGCACAAAAAATAACAACATGTACACAGTGCCAGTCGTCTAATGTTTCCTTACTTGTACAGTGGAAAAATAAAATAGTGGAAAATAAAATAAATTAAGTCTCAGGTTGAAAATCTGATTTTAGATGTTTTTTTATAGCCTTTGTACTTTTAATATTATCTAATATATAACTAATTGTATGATTTTAAACACATGGTACTTACACAGTATCAAAGTATTGATACATTTTAACCACCATAGTTAGGTACTTAATAATGAGGTTGCTGGCTTGAAAGGCAGCATTCTGAATACTTTCTGATGATGAAATTAAATGCTAGAGTAACATGATCATTTCTAATGTGAATCTAGTTAAGATCTCTCTTCCAACATCAGCTCTTTTGATGTAAAGTATGATTGAAGTCACCTTCTTTTTATTCTCCCATCCAGTCGGTGATTTGATTAGAATAGTTGGAAAAGATCAGCCATATAACCATTTCACTGCAGCCTAACCTCCTAGTTTAACTCTCCCAAGTCTCCAGCCTCCTGCATGCCACCCTGTCTCACAACTTCAGACAGGAAGTTCCTATCATCCGGAACCCCTTTTGACAGGAAGCAGCTACGACACGGGAAGTAACGGCAGTGGTTCTCTGTACTGTTAGCTCAGGGCCTTGAGGGGTGTGGATACACCAGAGTATTGTATTGTTGTTCAGGAAGTGCAGAAGAGTAGCTGCCCATTCTGTCTGCTGAGCCATTGTTTATCTCTTAGTTATGGGTTGCACCTCTTTATTCCTCAGCTATATTTGGTCAGGCTGGGTGGCATTGTGTTTGAGTCTGGGAAAAGCTGGCATTACTGAGTTTAAGTCACTGCGTCATGCACACGTGTCATTCATTTCACACACACAGTATACAAAGGCCTTACTGTAATCATACCATTCAGAATGATACCAAAGAGTGGAATATGCTGTTCCTAAAAGGCCAAATACATCTTACATGTAGCAGCATGTTGCAGGCCTCTCCAGGGTCTATTCATGGTGCTCTGACCACACCACAAGCTAAGGTTTGATGTGGTACTCATCTAGACATGGGTGGAGCTGCTCGAAATGGCTTGAATCTGGTAAAACACCAGACCACAAGAGGAGCACAACTGATGCTAGAATACTTTATTCTAACTGTTGCAACCTCTTACCTCGGACATCTTCATTACTTGACCCTCTCATATGTGCGCATACAGTGGGTAGACCAAATAGTTTAGACG
The DNA here is from genome assembly GCA_903364295.1 of Serranus cabrilla. Taxonomy (NCBI): domain Eukaryota; kingdom Metazoa; phylum Chordata; class Actinopteri; order Perciformes; family Serranidae; genus Serranus; species Serranus cabrilla. Next base: position 258,733 of record CAFUXE010001256.1, read on the forward strand.
TTTATTGAAATTTGATCTAAATGTTGGGTTTGCCCGAGCAAAGATGTTTTCATCCCAGACAGACAACACCGGTGAGATCCCAAAAATACCTATGAAGCAAACTGCTTCTGCATAACAGGCGAAAGAATTATGTTTGTCTTTGCCGCAATTTTGTTTGCACTGAGAAGTTTGTGTGACCGAGTCCAAGGAGGCCTGCTCGATTATCACAGTAATCATAATAGCAAATATTTTGGTCAATATTGGGACCACAATAATTTACACAAGTACTCATTGACTTTGGAAACATTTCACATTTATTGAACTAAAAAAAAACCCCCCAACTTGTCTCTCTAACAGTGGATTTTTTAACAAATTTTTTTTTTTAAATAAATGTAATAAATTAGATGTATAAAAAAACATGTATATACATTTAAATAATGTATAAAAATGAATAAAGCATAGTATTAAAATAAACAAGATAAAAATGAAATGCACTTCCACAACCTACTGAAAACATCTAAAAATATTCAACATATGAAAATAATGAATAAATATAAATTTTACCCAAATATATTAGATGTATGAATATGTTGTACTGCACTGCAACAACCTCTTGAAAACAACTAAAATATATTGAACATTTTGTTAAGTTATATTCAGCATATTCCAAACAATAGCCAAAAACAGGTGAAAGTACGCTGCTGCAGTAGCCTGGATTTATAACAAAACAAAGCATCATTGACCAACATAATGCAAAACAAATATTTTTTTCAGTTATGTTTTTGTCATATGTTGCTGGAAAACAAAATAGTGATTGAAAATATATTTCAATGAACTGTCAGGTACAAGGAAGAGAATTAGATAAATAATATATGATTCAGAAAACGAGAGGTTTCTCATCTAGTTTAAGGGTAAAATGTGTATGCTGCAAAAAAGTTATAGTTTGACTGACTTTGTTAGTATACATTTACGTGTTACCATTGCATTTTACAGCTCTATGCATTGAGTCAGTTGTGACACGGCGCATGACGTCTGCTCTTGATGTTGAAATGTCTGTGTGGTCTGTCAGACTCACATCTTAAAAATGAGGATTGCTGAAATTCTTGCACTAGATTAATAAATAAAGCAGGTTGTGCTCCAGTTTCCTCCTGGACTCAGTATGGAGTGTAATATTTTCTACTTTAATACTGTACAGACTGACTCCCTCGTAACCTTGTGGATTTGTTCAGTTTTTCTCTACTATTCATGTTTGTCGTTTCAGTTAATATTTGTTTTTGTATATGTATCAGTACTTTTAGTTTCTGATCTGTTTTCCAGCCTTTGCTAATAATAACGATGATCTGTTAAAATCAACCATCGCATACTGAAGCAATTACATTTTTTTTCTCCCAACCACCACTACCACCACTTTGTTTCCACTATGCTGTCATCCAACCCAAGTTAGTTTTTTCCCTCAGTCGTTGATTTACTGCTGTGTAGCTGTCATGTGATAACAGGCCCAACATTTTTCATACAAGCATTATTGTGTCAGAATTAATGTCTTTGTCATCATGTCTGCTATATGCAAATCTGTAAATCATTTATGGCAGCAGCAGACTATTGTCATCATCATTTAAGCTGCTGATTAAGAAAAAGTGAACATGCCTTTCAAATTTCACAGTGCCGAAAGTAACAGTCCAAAACACAAACATGTTTCATTAAAATTATGTAGAACAGAAAAACAGCTAATACATATTTTGCAATTTTTTTGTCAACAGTCTCTTAAAGCGCTAACATTCTTCTATACAAACCATCTCCAGTGTGAAAATACCTCTACACAATCTTAATGAAGTGCAAATCCTTTCTTCTGAACAGAGAGTACTGCCATGTCATCCTGCTCAAGATAAGAAATAATGTTGAAATATTGAATGTTTCTGACCTTCATGCTGTGAAGTCATGAAGTGGTTCAGTGCGGAACATTCACAGTTATTGAATCGAAGCGCCAGTCCCTCTCAGCGCTATTGATGGCGTTATTGTACGTCAAAGAATCAATTCTTTGTTAACACTTCAATTGAGTTAAGCTCCAGGGTTTAAGTGTAGTTGATGGGATATCGTGGCAGCTTGAAGCGAGGCCAAACATAGAGGAGGAACTGTGTAGAGACGTGGTTGCATTCAATCACTGCCAACATCATGTGATTTCACCAAAGCATTTTTCGCATTTAGGACAACAACAAACAGTGATTATTTTGTCACTAAGTACTGTACTCCTGTTGTACTGGTGCTTTGCCTTGATAATACAGCCATCAGTGATTATATTGTTCATTACCTTTCTGCTTGGTTCTCCAGTTTAACCTGTAATTAGAGCGAATAAACTTAAGGAGGGTTAAATGAACATGATTGATATCTTTGTGGGTGTAAAGTGTCTGCAGCTGACTCAGTGAGTGAGCGTGTCTTCCTGAAGGTTTGCATGAGCGCCTGCTGTTGCCCTCTGTGAATGTGGGAACTCTCTTTGTGACGGTTGGACTATTTAGACTCCTTTTGTGAGTGTATCCATGCTGTAGTGAGGTGTCAGTGTCAGGGCCTTGGCAGTGCCTGTGGAAACGTTAACCGAAGCTCCTTTTAGCAGTTAGACTGCAGCAGTGCCTCAGTGTCATAGCAGTAAGGCCTAGTACCAGTTTTAAGCTGGGACCAACAGCACTGTAGCCCGCTTTGTTGGTCGTTCCACATAAATGTCCACACCTTCGGTTGCAGTTATCACCCTTGTTGGCTGAAATGGAGCTCAAGTTTGTAAGGTGTGTGTGTCAATGTGTGGGTGCATGTGTGTATGAGGTCACAGCTAATTGCACATTTGCTCTTGTTTCTTTCAGTTTTCTAGGCAAATTAAAATAATGCTAAAAATGATCCAAACTCTTATAGCAGGGACTTCCAGGAGGGACTGCACACAGTTTAGGGGGAAGTATGGAAACTCTCAGAGCATAGAAAGTCATTTCTGAGAAGTCAACAGCTAATTTAATCTGCTGTTTTCGTGAACATCTAATCTTATGCATTAGGCCGTTTTTTTTGTTTTGTTTGCAAGTTGATACTAGACCAAACATTTAATGCCTTTTAGAGTATATAATTTGTACTCTCTCCCACTTGCTTGTTGAAACAAACAACTCATAAACTGCGCCGTTTTAGGGACACTCCCCTCGTTGGTTGTAAGGAGAAGTGTGTGTATGTGTGTGTGAGGGGGCTGAATGGGGATGTGAGACTTCATTCGGATAATTCTGGCTCTGCTGAAGTGGAAATGTACAGGGGAGGGAGCTGCCAGAGCAGCCAGCTCACCACAGAGAGGAATAAGCTAAGACAGAATTGTACGTCATGAACTGATCATTGAATATGTATACCTGCAACATGAAGATATGTCCACACTGCAGATAGCGAGCCCTTCTGCTTTCTGCGTCTCTCTCTTCCTCTGCTTCTCACTCTCCCTTCAGTTTTTTTTCTTCTTCCATAAACTTCTTTAGAACAACCCCTATTTCGTAAGAATGCAGATTGGATGCGGTTTAGAAAGCTGCAAGTCCGCTTCCCCATACCTGCTAAGCCTTCCAGCCAATCAGATAGTCTGCTCATGGACAAGTTCGAATACGAATGATGCTGTGACATGTTTAGCATTCCCTCCATGGTGCAACGGCCTGGGCTTTGCAGAGATTTCCCAGGGTTTTGTGCTTTTGGCTGCAAGGTTTGTGAAGTGGGGGTGATCAGAACAGTGCTGGGCACAGTGGGCAGCATTGAGTAGTGAGGCACTTTGGAGTATCGGTGCCAAAACACACTTTCTGACCTTCAAACCTGGAAGAAAAGTGATGGCATTGTACTCTGTAAACACAGGCAACACCTGATTAAATAAATGTAGTCATTATTTATTGGCATACTAAGCATACAGCCGAGCATGCACATAGAATAATAACAGTGTGGTAGAGTTTGTTTATGGTCTACACACAAAGATGCATAGAAAATACAAAAAGAAAGAAAGTGAGAGTGTGGGTGGGTGAGCCAAGTGAGTGGGTGGGTAAAAGTCTTGTCTGAGCAAGTCCAGGTTAGGCTGAAGATGGATAATTCTGGTCACGGATAAGAGACAACAGAGCATCTATTTCATCATCCGTCAACAAGCAGCAACTCTTGCCTCATACTTCCCTCGGGTCTCAAAAACAAAGTCAGATTTTAGTGCACCGAAAAGAAAGTTGGTGCAAAATTCTACTGGTGCAAAATGGTTAAAAGGGAAAAAAGTTTAAGTAAAACAAGAAAAGAGTGAATGTTAAACTTGCAGAAACGGAAATAGGTCAACGGTTCATCCGTAAGAATCTCAGTCAGACCCTTTAGCTGTTTTTGTGTGTTTGTGCCTCCTAAGTCCAATCAGCCTCAACACCACTGTATCAAATTCACCCTGCAACTGCTTTGGAAGATACAATGTGGCTCCTATTTAGCATGCATTGAGTCAACTTCCCCTGCGGTGGCCTTTTGTTGAGTGTGTGTGTGTGTGTCTGTCTATCTGTAACCATGTGAGCATGTGCATCATGAAGTTAAAAGAGTGCTATTCTGTTACCGTATCAATGAAGTAAACGGGCCCCTCAGTGAGGCCTAGTAGCTGGGCTCTGTGTGCCCCTGGCTGGGTTAGTATTAGACTGAAGCCTGGAGAGAAACTCTGGTCCTCTCTGTAGCTGTTTCTGCCTCTGACACTGCTATACAGAACGGCTGTCCCAAACTCATTTATCATCTCTGACCTATGCTCCCTCTCTCTCTCTCTCTGTCTTTTTACTCACACATACACACACAGTGAACAAGAGAATGAGGGAAAAGGTCCTGAAGGAGGAAAGAAAAGAGGAAAGACAAGAAAGAGATGGATGGGAGGAGAGTGAGAGGAGGGCAAGAGGGGACAACGAGTTGCAGATGCTCACCCCTCTTAAGACCCCCAACATACATAAACACCCAAGCATGCACACACACACACAAACACAGTCCCACCCCCTCCTGCCATCTCAGCTGCCATTTGAAAACAAGATTTAACCCCTTGACTATCCAGTTTCTTTTGTTGTCCTGTTGATTTGTTATTGTTGTTGTTGACCTCAGTGAGGGTGCTGGTACATGTGCTGGCACCAGAATGGGTTGCACCTAAAGCACCTCCATATAAGGTTTGAAACTCAACAGAGATCACAGTTAAGTTTCAAACCATCAGCAATGAACAGGAGGAGATTTAGTGGCTGCTGCAACTAAAAAGCAAGCTTTAGCTACCTTAAGGCATTTTTACAACAGCGCTTTTAAATTCGGTTAAATCAGACTCGGGTTTGTTTTCCCCCTCGGTGTGGTTCATTTGGGCAGGTATGACCCCAGTAGTTGTACTTACAAACTCGTCAACCTGTTCGTCTCTGAGCAAACACAGTATAGGTGTAAAAATGCTCTAAAAATCTTAAAATCGAGCCAGATATGGATATTTTACTGCATAAAATTTAGAAAATAATTAAATGCCAAAAGTAATTAATGCAGATATAACCTACATTTATTTGTAACATGCATATGGAAATAACTGATGTGTGAAATTGAAAAATAAAAACACTGCAGTAGAAGCAATTATAGTAGAAGCCACGGTGAAGAGAAATGTGATATAAGTTTTGTGATTGTGTTTATAATAATGCATTCATCTGAATTACAAAGTGCTAAGCAGCATTATATCTTTTACTTTCAGAGAAATAGGTTCAATATATTCCAGTTGTTATGAATCTACAGTCTAAATGAATGCACTTTTCAGGCACTGCATGTTTTTGGCGTCATACCCCGACCCTCACCCTGTCTGTCTGTCTTCTTCTTCTGTTGTTCCCATCAGGCCTTTGGGAACGCCAAGACAGCCCACAACAACAACTCCAGCCGCTTTGGTAAATTCATCCAGGTGAATTACCTGGAGAGCGGAGTGGTCAGAGGGTGAGTAATTAACAGCAGGTGCATGTGTGTGTGTAATTTTGAGTGTGTGTGTGTGTCTCTGGTGAGTTTCCTTAACATGCAGTACAGCACCATACAGAGACATGTAGGCGATGTTTTTGTGTTCTGCATCCTCTTCCTGTAGCTGGTCAGCAGGGTCTTCCACCTCTCTGTAGCCTAATATCTTCCTCTTTGCTCTTTTTATGGCTGGTCATGTGGATCCCTCTCTGTGCAATATCTATGTGTGTGTGTGTGTGTGTGTGTAGACTGAAAGTTTCAACCACTGACATGCTCTTCCTTTTTTCTCAGCAGTCAGACTTTGGTTGTATCAAAGTCTGGTCAGCCGTGTCACTTCCTCATCGGAAGAGGGGAACAGCTGTAATGCAGTGTCTTTAAAAACGACAACATGCTGTGCTATAGTTGTAGAAGAGTTACATGTAAAGACTGTTGTCTACTTGCATTTTAATCAACGTAACAGCCCCTTTCATTTGGTCCTGTTAATGGCGTCACATCCTCTTTGCTCCAGCCTGTCATAAATCAACTGTTTATATATATCTTGAATGGTATTAACTTTATATATTTTAACCAGATGAAGGATTTTAGTCAGGCACCCGGATCTTAAGTTATCAGAGAAATGAGCTGAGCACATATAAGCGGCAGCCCTGCTCCTCTGGGATTTCATGTGTCTGCCAAACTGTTTTTATTCCATGTTTTGTAGAGGAAAAGTCTTCTGTGGCCAATTCAGCTCCTGGTACAAAAAAAAAAACCCAACTCCTGAAAGGAATCCTAACTGAGAGAAGCTGACTGCAGGTGCAGAAAATTAGATACCATGCATTAAAAAAACGAGGGGCTGCTGCAGAGAATATACGGCTCAACACTCAGAAATGTAATCCTGTTAGCCTTTAGTCTAACTCTGTTGTTCATGCAAATGTTTCATTCTAGAAATAGAATTTAATTTGAAACTTGTAAATGCCCGTGGCGACAGCTGCTCAGTTCCCCAGTAAGTGGGCATCCCCGACCTGATTATCCCCTAATGGCACCAGGTCTCATCATGCTCTATTGAATTTCTTCGCCTGAGAAAGGTCTGTAATCTAATCAGCAGAGTTGATTTTAGCTGGCTGATGCTTTTCAAAGTGCACCCACTCAGGCAAGGAAATGCTGAAAACTACGAATGTAGTCAACCTCAAACACCTTCCATAGTCTATCATCACTGTTTGTGCTAATATAGCCTTCTGCTTTACACCAGTAAAGTGCTGGACCATCACAGCTCTGCTCTGTAGTGCTAACAAAGGCTGCCTGTCTATCTCTCCATCTCCAGTGGCAGCCATTCAGACAGTCAATAGAGATTAACAAAGGGAAGGCTGCTGTTCCGCTCTGCTCTGCTTTCTGAGCGGACTGACTAACTGACAGACGGGATGTTTTTATGCTCTCTCTCTCTCTCTGTGGGTCTCTGTGGCTAATCCCTCCTCACTGGGATCTGAGAGAGATGGAGCAGAACCATGAAAGGAAACTCACATAAGAAGAGGTGTAAAAAAAGAAGAGTTGGTTTGTCAGTGAGAGATGTCAGAGCATGAAAATATTCTGTATGTATGCATTGTGAGACTTCCCTTACTCTTAAGTATACGCTGACAGATATACTGCATAACTAGTATCTCAGTCAGCTCCTCTGTACTTTTCTGCAAAGAGGTTTCTGTCAACATTCCTGCACATGTGTACTGTTCTCCGTTTGATCGGCTGACATAAACAGACAGGAACTCACTGTAACTTTTAGGGACCTATAACGTCCACATATTCTCTACTGTGGTGGTCTTTTATACTAAGACCCCCTGAAAATACTTTAATAAACATACTGTAACAGGCACATGTCATGATGTGGATACACAACACATTGCCCAACTGCTCCAGTTTACTGGAATGTAACCTGGAATGGCTTGAGGTGTGAAACAGGTTTACTGAAACAAACTGTCTCCACATGTACAGAAACATTTGAAACGCTGGACACAAGAGTTCACATGCATTGTTTGGAGGATTTCTGGTGAGGTTTTCCAAGAAGCTTCACCTCGCTGTGAAAGCTCACGTGGCCTTTATTTCTGTATATCTTCATAGTTGTCACTAAGGTAGTTAATAATTAATGTTATTCTTGATTTATCTCCATCTATCTAATGAAAAAATCTAATGGAAAATGTCCACACCAGCTTCTAAAAGTCTGATGTGATAACTTTGAAATGTCTTGTTTTGTCATTCAAAAACAAAAAGGCTTTAAGGTTGATATGAAATAAAACGGAGAAAAGCAGGAAATCTTAAAATTTGAGAGGCTCAAAACAGAATTATCTTTAATCATTATTCGATTATCAAAATAGTTGGCAATTTCCGTTGATTGAGTATTCGGTCAGTTGAACAAGGGTTGCATCTTGACATGATGCCTGTACAGGACGCCTCTGACTGGTGCAAGAGGTATTTATCATACACACATTAGTGTCTGAAGAGTGCCGGGGCAGCCTCATGTGAATTCCTGTCAGTTATTTAGGGTGCGCCACAAAAACATCTGATACATCTTTATACATAAACATCTTGAACTTGCAGGGTGTTATTGATCCAATGTAAATGAAGGTAAATAGCTGACATGGCTGTGACACCGTTAACATACATTGTTTTGTGTAGAAATGGCAGCGACTGAGAACCAGAGCTCAAATTAGCCGATCCATGCAGTAGACGTATGAACTTCAGTTACTCTGTCTATAGTTGTGGCTGCAGCAGTTTTAGCAGATGGACACAACTATGTTTCTCACAGCAGCTCAGCTCTATTCTTAGTGTGTCAGACTGGCGTCAGTGTTGTTTTTGCCTGGCTATAGAAAAAACAAGTCTTACTTATAAAATCTGATTTAGACAACTTTATGGCCTTGGCCTGGTGTAGTGGGTAAATACCACTGCTTTTAGAGCATATCTCATGACGGCAGTGGTCTGAAAGCATACCTCTACCCTAGTGGTAGCCTTCCAGTCTCCTTTTTCTCTCTATAGTATACAATAAAATGAAATTTAATTAATCAATGCCAACGCTGTCTGTTTGTTGTGTGTGTATGTGTTGCTATGTGAGATGCTACAATCCATCTGATCGTATCTGAACGTTTTGTACACTCTTTGATTGTTCCGACCATCTGTCCTCACTTCCCCTCCTGCTCCTCCCCTCATCTTTTATTACCAGCCCACTTTCACATATGACCTGAAAGCACACACACACGCACACACGCACACACACGGGGACAGAGTTTCAGAGCTGAGGGACCTTTAGTGTTAAGTGATTCATCTTCATTGTTGTTTTTCTTCCCCTTTCCTCTTCTCCTCCCCCCTCCCTCTCCGTCTCTCTGTCGTACAGGGCTGTGGTGGAGAAGTATCTCCTAGAGAAGTCTCGCCTGGTTTCCAGAGAGAAGAACGAGAGGTGAGGAGCACCAGTAGGGGTCTTGACCTTTCACCCCAACTGACCTTCATGGGGCGCTGTGTGCAAACATGAGAAGCCTCTGATGGTTGGATATGAAGCTCAGATGAAGGCTTCAGTCTTTGTCTTTAGATGTTCATCTGCCTGAACACTTCCTGACATGTTCTCACCATAAATTACATTTATAACATAGAACATTTTCATGAGGATTTTCTGTTCTTTTAGGGTGATGATGTCATAAAATATGAAGACAAACATTCAACAGTTCATTCAAAAACCTTAACAGAAGCTTTGAATGTAAAATATTCACATATTTAGTAGAGCTAACTAAGTGCTTGATTATGTACATCTGTATGCCAATATTAGTGTAGTACTAGATCTGATAGATCATGTTAAAATAGTTCAGTGTTGCTGTGACCCAGTGCCTCCAGTCTGTAAGTTAAGAGTTAACTGTTGCTATACAAACAGAGTTACAAACAAGAGAAAAAAAATCACTTTCCTGTCCTCCCTCACCCTGTCGTCTCTCACTCTTCCTTCGTGTCATGTCAGCCTTCGTTACTCACTGTGACGTTCACTGCCGACTAGACCACAGGTCTGTTGCTACTTGTGTAACTAATACGCAAACAAATATTTGATCTTTGGTAACTGAGAAAGACAGTCAGAGTGTTGGGGGAGTGAGCAAATACTCTTCTGTCTTTTCATTTGTAGTAAGTTATGTCACTGATGAATGAGTCAAAAGATTCTGATTACCCCTGACTAAACTGATTAGACAGCAGTAAAGCCCCTACTCAAAGGTTTTTCCTGCTACACACCGTTTGAGATCTGTACAGATAAGAAACACAGAAGAACTCATGGGGGTTAGTTTTTAAAACCACAACCTACCAATGAACTGCTCAGCTGACGCATTTGAGGCCTTGACATAAAAACATACTATAGCTGTTGTGAGCGGGAGGAGTGTTACATGTTCACATTTCCTGTGCAGGTTTCCCAGCTAGTTTTGGAAAATGTAACCCCCCTCCATTGACAGTCCTGCCGCCGTCACTTTCAGGCTGTTGTTAATCACCGAGCCTACAGTTGCTGTTGACGGAGCATCTTGCCTGTCTAGTCAGGGAGTGACTCCTCTGTGTGATGTAATTGTTTCTTGGTGATAAGTGTGGAAACTCATTACTCCCGTGTGCTTTTCAACAAAGCTGAGGCGCCTATCTGCCTACCTGCGGACTGATAGCACCAGTGGAAAACTGATATCATTGAGCTCCACACATTGTATTATTTCTATTAGCTTTTTACAACCTGTTGACTTTTGGTGTATCATCAAATTTTATCATCCCCCTTATTTGTCCCCATAAACATGAAGCTCATATCCACTGATAGCTGCTCACCGCACAGTAAAACAAATGATGGATGCTTATAAGAATGAATCAGTCCTTTAAAGAGCAGTTTAAAGAATCGTTTCTTGGAGTAATAACCTAATGTGAATAGGCCTCTCGTAATAATTACGACAGCAAATGATTTATTTTAGAATAATATAAATGTTTCTTTTATCTTAAAAAAAGATATTTAAAGAATGTTTAGCGTTACTATACATTAAACATACAATGTATTACATTCACATTAGGCACATTACATCAGCCATTTTAGAAATGCCTGAAAAAACAAAGAACAAATGGAAATCAAATCAATCAGCATAATAAACATCTGTATCGTGTGTTCATTATCAGTCAATTGTCGACCATTTAGATAGAAAATAAACAAAAACAAAATATATAGATAACACTGTATGTGAATTATAATGCTATTACATTATCATTATATCTGTGGCATAAAATTATCTTAAAATGACAGTAATATAATTTATCGCAATTTTTCTATACAATATATCGCCCAATAAAGCAGTGACAGTGACAGGCCTTGGTGTAAGTGCAGGCTTTAATAAAGATGATTGCTGTTTTTGCAGGAACTACCACGTGTTTTACTACCTGTTGTTGGGAGCTTCAGAGGAGGAGAGGAAGGAGTTCAAGTTGCTGCCGCCTGAAGAATACTTCTACCTCAAGCAGGTACAGTGCTGCTGTTTAGCACTTTACTGCATAGAAATAGAACAGTAAAGTGGTTAATTTCTATGGACAGAAAACTCTTGATTCCTCACTTAATTCACTGTCAATCTACCCTGTTTAACCCGCTCGCCCCTGTGGAAAACCTTCCAAGCATGTTTATAACCTACAACCAGTTGTTGTGTGTGATTTGACCTTTAAGGTAACACAGCAGTTCCCTCTGCGTGGACTCTGTATTCATGAAGACTGTCAAGCTTCTGAATAAGCTGCTGTATACACTCCCAGCTTACTGCGCACATGTGCGCTGCATGCTAATGAAGCAGCCTTTGTTCTCTCTTTCATTTTTATTCCCCTCTTTCCTCGCCCTCCCTTTCATTCACCTCTTTTCTTCACCTGTTTGTTTGTCCATTTCACTGCCTCCTCCTCCTCTTTATACACCCTTACTAACCGGCTTGTCTTGTCTTGTAGCAAAACTTTAAGATCGAAGATGAGGAAGATCTTCGTCATGACTTTGAAAGGCTGCAGCAGGCGATGGAGATGGTTGGCTTCCTTCCCGCCACCAAGAAACAGTAAGCAAATCAGCGAACGTGTTTGGTTTATTGTGTGTGATGCAGGAAAGAGACATAAAGTTCGTCCAGACATGCTGAAGGGATTGTGTTGAAAATCCATTTTCCACTCATTCCTGGAAACTGAGGTTATTTTGGTCAGAGCGTTGAGTCACATTACCAAAAATACAAAACACAACAAAGAGACTGTTTAGAGCACCAGCAGCACAACAATAGCTGCATCTAATGGGCTAATGTAGCAGTTTATTTGAAACAGTGTGCAGATGCAGCTTGTAACAATGGTTCCTTTCAGTTTACTGCTTATCAAACATAAACAGATGATCAGGCTGATGATGTGTAGCGCTGTTATTGCATCTGTCATATGACTGCTTTGTCGCTGTTGCAGGATCTTCTCTGTGCTTTCGGCCATCTTGTATCTGGGCAACGTGACCTACAGGAGGAAGTCGACAGGCCGAGACGAGGGGCTGGATGTGGGGCCGCCAGAGGTCCTAGCCACGCTCTCTGACCTGCTTAAGGTAACATGTGTGTTTGTGTCCGTGTGACTCCATGCTTCACTGCGTCTCCTGAGCTGTCAGCTTGAACCTGTGTGGGTTCCCTCTCAGGTCAAAGAGGAGCTGCTGGTGGAGGCGCTGACGAAGAGGAAAACAGTGACAGTCAACGATAAGCTGATCCTCCCCTACAGCCACTCTGAGGTAAACACCGGCCACAAAGACATCCCTGCAACCTGTCATTACTTTAATGGTGTCCAACTGCATACTAATTGGTGGCTTTGTGTGTCTACTTCTTTCATATGCCTCCCTGCCTCTTTATTGATGCTACACCTACTTTACATCTTGTTCTCCTGTCAGCACTTTTATGTCCCTCTTTCTCCTGTTTTCTCCCCTATTTATTAACCTGAATACGCACCCATTTATGTTTGCCTCCGTCAAACTTTTGTAATAAAATTTTGTATGTTTCCAAAGCACATCATTAAGTGCTATGCAGCTCAAGTGCTGTAGTTATATACAGTGACAACAAGCACGCTGCAATTCAATAATATAACATGCATGAACAGTATGTACTATTCTAAAATGGGCCAAATTTGCGTAATAAGTACCTTTTACTTAAGTAAAGTTTTAAATGTATTACTTGTAGCAGAGTTTTTTGCCACTGTGCTGTTGCTACATGAACTACTTCTTCCTTTACTCATGAAAACGGCACCTTTGCTTCAGTTCTGTTACTTTTTAATAAAGTTTTCCTCACAATTTGCATCATCCCTTCTTGCCCCATTCAGGCGATCACAGCCAGAGACTCCATGGCCAAATCTCTGTACAGCGCCTTGTTTGACTGGATCGTCCTGCGCATCAATCACGCACTGCTTAACAAGAAAGATATGGAGGAATCTGTCCCAGTAAGACACAAACACTCACACCCAACAACACACAAACGGAGAATTAGAGATTTCCTCTGCTGATGTATGTGACAGGAGAACAATGCATCATTAAATGCTATAAATATTATTATTCTGGGGGGAAAGATTATTATTTATTCCCCTTCCTGCTCCTCACGAGTGTTGCTGTTTTCCCAGTGTTTGTCCATTGGTGTCCTGGACATTTTTGGCTTTGAGGACTTTACAACCAACAGCTTCGAGCAGTTCTGCATCAACTATGCAAACGAGCAGCTGCAGTATTACTTCAACCATCACATCTTCAACCTGGAGCAGGTGAGTGGTCTGGTTTTGTTCGCCCCACCCCTCCAATTCTTTTTTTTTTTTACATGACGCACCGAAAAACTCACCATCAGAGGATTTGCTCCCCTGTGATTCAGACGTATGACTCTCTACTCCGCTCTGTGTTTATAATAATGAGTGTTTAAACGGTGACTCATCCAAACATTTCCTCTCTGAGGGAAGGAAAGGTTACATACTAATTCATGCTAGTTTATGTTATCCTTCAGAGCCTGGTAAATACATCTCAAATTTAAATTTATTGTTAAACTTTTTATTTATTTCCACAAACAGTAAACATGCTGCATAATTCAGCTTAGATGCTATAAAACTTCGATCTGTTACATTCACTCCTTGTTTTTTACGACAATGAGTTTATTCACACAAAGTGTTCTGTCGTGCCTCAACCAGGAGGAGTACCAAGCCGAGGGAATCACCTGGCACAACATTGACTACACAGACAATGTGGGCTGCATTCATCTCATCAGCAAGAAGCCCACTGGCCTGCTCTACCTGCTGGATGAGGAGAGCAAGTAAGAATAGCTACAGGCGATTCACACACTCAGACACACAGTGAGAGTACGAATCAAGTTTGTTGAATCTTTCCAATAATCTGTCACATATTCTCTTTTCCTTTCCTCTTTCTATTCTCTTCTCTCTCTCTGTGTCCTCCAGCTTTCCCCATGCCACAGATGAGACATTATTAGCCAAATTCAAGCAGCAGCACCAGGGGAACAAATACTTTGTCCCCACACCAGTCATGGAGCCCGCCTTCGTCATTCGACACTTTGCTGGAAAAGTCAAATATCAAATCAAGGTAAAGAGGACGGACAGAGAATTATTTATCAACCTTGTGTTGTTTCTGATGTTTTTAATATTTATTCTTTTCTTTGACCACTACTTTCACCAGGATTTCCGTGAGAAGAACACAGACCACATGCGTCCAGACATCGTGGCGTTGCTGCGGAGCAGCGACCGTGCTTATGTGCGGCAGCTCATCGGCATGGACCCGGTGGCCATGTTTCGATGGGGCATCCTGCGTGCCACCATCAGAGGCATGGCCGCCTTTAATGAAGCCGGCCGCTCCTGGGCTGCCAAAACTTCAGGTACGTCATCGGTGTAACTTTGTCAGTCTATCACAGGGTAAAATAATGATTTCTTAGCACACTTTCTTTTTTCTGATAGCAGTGATGGAAAGTTACTACACACATTTAGTCAAGGACTGTACACGAGTACAGTTTAGATGTAATTTTGCTTTTTCTCTGCTACATGTCAGAGAAATATTGTACTTTTTATTTCACTACATTCGTTAAGCTTTAGTAAAAAGTTGCTTTTAAGAAGATTTATATCTTAGATAATGTAACAAGTTTTTAAATTACAAACAAAACTAAACACATTGTGGCTTCTGACGTCTTATAAAAATCAGTGTGTAGTTGGGGATCCCATTTCAGATATCTGTTGTTGTTTACAGCTCCACCATATATTAATATTCAGTCTGAACATCTCACATGCTTTTATTTCGACACTTTTTTAAGTGATTCAATGGCTCAAACAAATCAAACAATAGAGAAAAAAGTCCAAAAATTGAAAACAGATTTGTGTATCGGAAATTTCTTCTTTCCTCTCCCATTAATCATCTCACAACCACTCGGATATATCTGGTGTCTGTGTATATAAATCTTTGTGTAGCTCCACCTCCAGCAGCTCAGGCAATAAAATGATGCTGACTCACTAAAAAAGCTAATGATGTCATATATAATAATAGATCAGTCAGAGGGACCAAACCAGTACTTTTACTGTAATACTGAAACTACATTCGGCTGCCAACGTGTGTAGTTTAACTTAAGTAGGAATTTTTCATGCAGGATTTTTACTTTTCAGTATTTTAACCTTCCTGTACTGGTTTACTTCTTCCACCACTGGTTGATGGTTTGCTTACATTCTCTGGATTTTGCTAATGCCAAACAAACATTTTTGTTCCTAGCCTCATTCAGTCAGCGTCATTGTAAAGGTAGTATTGAAGTGAGTAAGTAGTAAGTAAGTTACATTACAGTGAGTTTACAAATGTGTCACACACTCCACTTGTGCAGCTGATACCTCAGCTCCAGAGTGCTGCAGTCTCTCTGCTCTGTAATTAGCCTCTCAGGTCAGCACAAAGAGGAATATTTAGAGAAACGTGAGGCTTTAGGAGATTTTGATATTTTCTGTGAAATTCTCAATCCTCTGGACTATTTTGGTGCTCTCAGGCGTAGCACATTGACGTACAAGCCTTTTATGTGGGTTTACAAGATTAAATAAGGTTAAAACCAAAACAACAAAAACTTTTGCAGTCATGCGATCATCTAATCACCTTTTATTCTACTTGAAAGCCTATTTATGATTTGTGTACTTGTTAGTAATGCAGGTTTAATTGTGTTTCTTTGTTTTAGGTGTTGTCCGTCCAATCTCCAGAACTCCTTTAGGAGAGCTTCAGCGATCCAATGCCCCAGTAGACAGAATGTACAAGTAAGTAATGCACATAATGAGTATAAAACTATGAAGCTTGTCTCTCATGGTCTTTGTTGGTGCTGGTGCTCTAACCGTCAGGTCTGTTTCCTCTGGAGGAATCTGTGGACGTGGAAGCAGACTGTCGGTCCTGTTTACTTTATGCTTAATAACTTTTCTTCCATGACTCACACAGACTGGTTATTTTAAATTAAATCAATATTAGACAGCACGGGGCTGCAGCCTTTCCTCCACTCGTAGACTACACTGCAGCAACATATTTCCTGTTTGATGCTTGTTGAAGGTGAAGGAAACATTTCAAATGGTTGGTGAACTGTGGACCTCCACATTTATCCTGTGGTGCTGGATGAGATGAGGAAGGACGATGTCAGACACCTAAACTCTGTTCAGCTTCAGTTACTGTAACTGACCAAATCTCAGTTTATAATTCAACATCACGCTAACAGATGACTCCTCCTTCACCTCATCTCAGTCACCCAGATCCTCTCCACCCTTTGGTGACCCCACTGTGTGCGGTTCTCTCCTCTCCCCTCCACAGACGAGCTTCTATGCTCGATTTCTACTTTGATCACTCAGAGGAGCGCCCTCTAGAGGCCTTTGAAGACATCTTTGCTAGCTATGAGAGTAAGAAGTAAGTGAATTTGGTGGACAGGAGAGAGGAATGAAGAAATGAGGCCAAGCAGGAAGGAAATGTGTTTTGTTTTGGGTAACAGATGAAGGTTTGCTCCATTTTCTGAGTTTGCTCCCCTCAAAAAAAAACTGAATCTGTTTTCAGCTATTTATTGTAGTGAATCCAAACTGATATATTAAATGGTTTTTTTTATATCAAAAAAGGTCCTGCTTGGTAGGTGTTTCAGTTTCTGCTTCTTTAAATATGAAAGTAGAGGAGGAAGTTCAGTAAAACAATATAATACAGTGCAACAAAGGTGCCCTTTACCTTGCATTCCCTCTCTTCACTCACTGTAATCCTCGACTTCGACTGTAGCTGTGATAATCTCTCTCCTTCCTCACATTTATTATTCCTGCTATAGAGCACAGGAAGGTGTTTGTACTGGCCTACTCTGATTAGCCATCCGGATTACTTGCATCAACTGTGGAGCCGTGGAAGCACACAAGTGTTCATACACATACAGAGGCCCCAAGTCAAATAGACAAAGAGAATTGGGGGAGCTTTCTCAAAATGGAACCAAACCTTGAAGAATATTTTTGGATCGTTGGGCCTCTGAATCTTGACCTTGCACCTCCTGTTTTCAGATCTTAAATTACTGGGTTTATACAGAGCAATACCTGACCTGAGGTGAACCTCCCAGCACAGTGAAACCATTATTAACCCTCTGGATCCCACAACCCACCGGCAGGCTTGACAGTTTTCTTAAGAAGAAAAAATCACCAAATGAAACCATTTATTATAAGCAGGAAGAATAAAAGAAAACAGAAAGAGAAAAAAAAGGTGAAACTGACCTGGGAAAACCTGCTCCAATGGGGTCCATTACAATATGTTTCTGATAAATTATACATTTATACATATAGAGTGGCTTTAGGTCAGTCTCGATAGGCAAGAGAAGAAAAAGGTTGCTGAATTTTTACTTCTCCCAGCGTATAATAGTGTAACATCTTTAAATTACCTCTGGAAAAGCAGTAGCAAACATAAAAGTTTTAAGGCTTGATTGAAAAGAAAGGTTCAAATATTGATTTTGACTTTTCGTCAAAGTCACTTTATAAGTTTTATATAAAATTTGCCAGAATAAATTGGAATAAGCATATCCTTTAAAAAACACTAAATCCTACGCTCATCAGCACAACTATAAGTCATAAGTATTCTTTTCTCTTACGGCATTATAACTGCACAAAAGAGTTCTCCCTACTTCTTGTCATGATTTTGCAATTTCCAGAGAGGTGCAGTGAAAAGCAAGGCTACAGTGAGTAAAAAAAGCAGCATTAAGCGCCCTGCAACTGCTGGGGTTCAGAGGGTTCATCATCAGGTCTGCAAACAGTGAGGTGTAGAGGTCAGATTCACTGTGACTCGTTTGCTGTGTATGTGGCCCTTTCCTTCACTGCCTGACCTCTGTTCTCATGGTCAGTCATGGTAAGTATAGAGAAGTATTGCATGGACTAGCTCTGGGACACGGATAAGATATTAACCTCACCAAACTCAGTGTCCAGTGTAACACCAGCCCCGATCAAAGGAGCGTAAAATCCAACAGCCTCACCAGTAACCACTTACAGGCACACAGCCAGTAACAGCCCCAGCATGGAAACAGGCGGCCGGCCACACTGAACGTCAGCTCTGCATGTTAACTACCCCAGTGGCAGGGATATGGGCGTGAATACAACCCCCACGTGCCCCCGTCTCTCTTTGTGTGTGTGTGTGTGTTTCTGTTCTTTAAAACGAGATGGCAGCATGGTTGGGTGGTCGAGTGTGTCTTGTGGTTTCCATGTACATAAACATGAACAGAGGGAGAAATATTTTGTGGGTTATTCTTCATGGATGAGCAGAGAATGAGGTTCCTCTCGATATCAGACCCCCAGCTATCCTGCAGTGTGTGTTCTTGTCCTTGCGGTGGTGTGTTTTCTTCTGAGCGATCCTAACAGTGGTGTTCTATCACGCCCTTTTTTTTTTCCTTTCCTTCCTCCTTTTGTCCGTTTTCCCAATCTTTTCCCCCTCCCTTCTCCTGATTCCTGTACACTCCCCTTTTCTTTCTTTCCCTCTCCACACTGGGTGTGTATGTGTGTGTGTCGTGTGATCAGAGACATGCATGCAGAGATCATCAGCTCCATTAAGAACTTGCAGCTGGATGGTGAGGACCCTCGCAAGTTGCTGCAGTCCTGGGGTCGCCTCCGCTTCCCTCGACACGTCCTCCAGTGAGTCTGCAGGCAGACCTGGCAGCAGATCAGTCCAGTCTAGCTGGCTCAGGCAGAACATGCTCCTTATAAAGCTTTTTCTTCTCCCCCCAAGAACAGTGAAGACTATCAACTCAGTTTGGCCCTCCAAGTTCAGCTCATTAACTAGTTTAGCATTAGCCGCCATGTATATTTAGAGCTGTCTAATTTATAGCCACTTTTCTCTATTAAACATTAATGTCTCAAACCATTTACAAAACTTTCCTAGTTTGCAGGACTTTATTGTTCCCACAGTCAGAACCGAACTGGAAAACAGAGCTTTTTTAGCTTTTAGCACTATATATTGTGTAAAAAAGGTTTTTATGATGGCACATATCGGACAGCATATACACTGATACCGATATTATCTGTCAGGCTCTACTAATAAAATCACCAAACACACACACTTCATCAGCAGACATTACATCATTAGATAAGTCTGTAGACACTTGAAGGCTGAGGCTGACATGCCTTCAATACCTTTGTTAGCTGCTGCATGAGCATCACCAGAAGACTGTGCTGGCATGTGAGGTCTTCTGGAGCGTCTTGTGAAAGTATGTCCGAGCGGCATGTTAGAATTTCCAGCAGGTTCTGCAGTCTGACACAGAGGAAGCTGAACATGAATTTAGGGCATTTTTATTTAATATTGATAGCGAGAGAGCATGTCTGTCTGCGAATGGTGAGTCTCTGCTGAGCTGATTAGAGTCTCATCCCACCTTCCACCTCTCTCCTGTCTGTCATCCTCACCCTCTCACTCATTCACACTTCCTGTCTGCCCGTCATTCATCCCGTCCTCCAGGTGCGACCCTGGATTACTTCACTGACTGACAGCGCATGAAGAAGTCAGCCGTCCGTACTAACCCGGCTTCACACGCTCCATCTACTACTTGTTCCATCCTCAGGCGTTAAACCCTTCAGTCCCTCCAGCTCACCCTGCATCTTTTTCTTTCCTCTTCACAGGAAAAACAAGATCACCAAACAGAGGCAGGTCATCCCCAAGGTAAACCTGAGGAAAGACCAAAGAGCCCAGGTTTAGGGCAGATAAACTTACTGTTTAAGTCAGTTGATGTGATTTTATTATTATTTTATCATAGTTTTTATTTGATTTTTTAACTCGAGAAATGTTTATTCAGTATGTAGTAGAAGGTATCTTCATCTTCACGTACATAAAAAATACATAGTGGCAGAACTGCATAAGATTAATTTTGAATCTTCAGGCTACTTTAGTGTTTATTGTGGAGCAATCTGCTGGATTGTCAAGTTCAATTTCTGTGTTACCCCTAGTTTACCATCATGTCATTAGAACCATAATGATTGAGTTTAAGTCTTAGCATAATAGAGTAAATTAATTCTTATAATTACTTATAATTTGCTCACTGCTTTGCAGAGTTTGCTGGATTCTCGCTCGCTGAAGTTCATTGTGGGTCTAACGCTGCACGACCGCACCACCAAGTCTCTGCTCCACCTGCACAAGAAGAAGAAGCCTCCCAGCATCAGTGCCCAGTTCCAGGTAACACCAGTCAGACACACAGACATGCTGATCAAACCCTCCATCAGCAGCCCTGAACATTCAGCAAACTCCTTTTTCTTTGTTTTCCTCAGACCTCTCTGACCAAACTCCTGGAGACTCTGAACAGAGCGGAGCCCTTCTTCATTCGTTGTATTCGCTCCAATGCTGAGAAGGTAAGACTTTTGTTACTTAATATTGCTTATTTTGTTCTTTGATATCTTCTGTTCAAGTCATTGGTCTTTTAATCAATACTGAAGAGAAAACGCTGCGTGCAAATTGATGCAGTGTAATCACATTTCCTGTAACTCTGACATATGAAAAATTTAAATTTGCTGCCCTAATTAGTTAAAAAGAATATCTTCAACACAGTGTGTTAAGGCTATGACTGAATGTGTTTCCTTGCATGTGAGCAGAAGGAGATGTACCTGGATGAGGCCTTGGTGGTTCAGCAGCTCCGATACACAGGAATGCTGGAAACTGTTCGCATCAGGCGGTCGGGCTACGGAGCCAAGTACACATTCCAGGTACTGTAACGTTTATCCTCCACCAGGTACTACAGATATAGTATATTATATTATAGTATACTATATACAGATAACATATTTGATTTTGGATAGAGGTTAATGCAAAACTGTCAAAATATAATTCACTCAACGCTCTACCTGGAAAGAAATAACTGTTTATTTTTTATTACTGGGCATTTGACCATTCATGTCAGCCACACAATTCCTCGGCTAAACAGTCCATTCATTTCTCATTTGTCTGATCCGTGTTGTGTGTCCCTGCAGGAGTTTGTAGAGCAGTTCAGGGTTTTGCTGCCAAAGAACGCCGCTGCCTCGAAGGAGATAATCTCAGCGCTGCTTGATAAGAAGATGGGTCTGGACCCGACCACGTACCAGATAGGCAAAACTAAGGTACGACACTAACCCTGTATTACTGCTTCAGAGTTCTTTCTGTACACCTTATAAACTCTGGTTCTTGTCAGAGTTTGCTCCTCTGTAAATTCTGGTGTTTTCTCTCTGTTCAGGTGTTCTTGAAGGAGCTGGAGCGACAGCAGCTGCAGGACACGCTGCACAAAGATGTAATGCGGAAGATCATCTTCCTTCAGCGCTGGTTCAGAGGTCGTCTGCAGAGGAAAGAGTTTTTGGACATGAGACAGGCGGCCATTTTGATTCAGGTAAAGACAGAAGCAATGGTGGACATTTGGTTCTTTGGTTGTGTTCCCATAATATAAGACTGATCTTGTCCTGTTTACTGCCCTCCTGCGTAGCGTTCATGGCGCAGGTACTGCAAAGAGGAGCAAAGGCGACAGGCAGCCACACTGATCCAGGCTGTGTGGAGAGGGCACAGACAGAGATCAGAGTTCCACCGGCAACAACGAGGCGCTACCAAAATACAAGCCCTGGTCAGAGGACACTCTGCACGTAGAAGGTAACACAGAAACTTTGACACTGTAGACAAGATATTATTAAAAGTCCAGTTGAGAAGATGTCAGCTGGGCGTGCAATGCTCCAAAAAAGCTTTTAAAAATGTATCTGTGCTGTCATATTTCTGTTTTGTTCATTACAGGTGCCACTCCATCCGTGAGGAGAAACAGAAAAAGGAGGAGGAGGAAAAAGAAGCTCTGAGGAGAGCAGAAGAAGAGGAGAGAAGGCGGAGGGAGGAAGAGGAGGAGGCGAGGAGAAGAGCAGAAGAGGAGGAGGAAGAAAGGAGGAGAATGGAAGAAGAAGCGGCAAGGAGGAAAGCAGAAGAGGAGGAAGCGAGGAGGAGAGCAGAGGAAGAAGAGGAAGCCGCCAGGAAGGCACAGGAAGAGGAGGCAGAGAAAAGACTCACAAGCGAGCCTCAAACAAGGGAGGACCCGGATATCGAGCTGGTCACAGAGGAGACACTGAATGCCCAGCAGACAGAGGAGGAGAGAGGAGAGGAGGACGGAGAGATTAACACAAGCTCACACACAGAGGAGGAACAGGGCAAGGACGAAGAGCTGGATGAGGAAGAGGAGGACGAGGAGGAGGAACTGGATATAGAGACCAACGGTACCCTGGCTGAGGCTGGACCCCAGCTGGACGACAAAGAAGAAGATGAGGATCTAAAACCTGTGATGCCCACTGATGAGGTCACCTCCAACGCACTTACAGCCACAACTCCAGGTGACGGCTCAGATAAACAGGCTCCGGACAGCACCTCCACACCTTCCAGCGCTGAACAAAAGAGAACACGAGCTCCACCGATAAGCCGCGGGCTGTCATCCAGGAGCCAGGAGAAGAGGGAGCAGAGGAGACGAAGAGGGCTGGAGCACAACCAGAGAGAGACTGAACGAGCCGCCTCCTCCTCCTCCACCTCAACCAGCACCAACGATCAAACGTCTCCGCCCAAGAGCAAAAGCCAGGAGCCTTCAAAGCTGAAAGAGCGGGCGGACAGCAAGGAGCTGGACCAGTACACTTTTGTGGCCTGGAAAATGAAGGAAGACAAAGGAGGGAAGAAGGAGGCAAAGACGTTTCCTCCTTCTGCCGCTCCGGTTCGTCCGTCTTCTCTGCCCCTGAATATCGCCGACCCTGTGCTGGACAGAAACGGTTTAGGTGACGGTGTCGGAGCAACGAACCTGCAGCGCCGTCCTGGGGCGATTAAGGAGAAACCAGAGAAGTGGAGGGGGAGGAGAAGTAACGGGGAATACTCGGAGAACACCAGCCCTCCTCCACCGCACAACAGGGAGGAAAGGAGGAAAAAGCCGCTGTACGTCTTCTGTTCCTGTCATGTTCTCATAACTCCTTTACTTAATGCTTGTCTCTCATTCTGGACCTTTGTGGCTTTTTAATTTTGATTTTTTCGACGGCATAAATTTAAGCATGGGTTTGACTTTCATGTAATTTGGAAGTTCAACTTCAGCTCTAATAATGTCTGTTAAAAACTAGCCAAAATACAGACACTCAGAATACAAAAGTACAACATGTCCCAAAGAAAACCACAATTGTTGATCCCACAACCATTACAGCATGAATTATTACATATTATATAAATAATAATAACTACTAGTTATTGTATTTATTTATTATCAGTACTATTAATAATTATAATAATGAAATACACTTTATACTACTTTATTTATTATAATCCTTTTTTTATTTTTTAATACTATATTTGAAACATCTACTTGTTTTGACATGATTCTTTTTTAATATAAGTGAAGATATGTCTTTGTTGTCAATGCCAGAAATGTATATTTTTCTGTCTGTTCTTTCTCAGGAGTGAAACAGCTTCCTCCTCAGTTGACAGTTTGTCTCCAGGCTATGAATTTGCTGGTGCTTTTTCGGCCAGAGAGGTAATTTAAATGCTCATCTATTGTAATAAAAAAAAAACTTATTTTATTCTGCAAATACTTCATCACTTATAAGTTCTATTTTTGTTTCTGCAGTTGATGTCCCCCTCGGAAAGCCAAGCCGACGGCTCAAAGGGAAGCTCCTTCAGAAGGAAACACCAGGATGGCTCCGGTCACAATGAACCGTCACCCTCTATCCCGTCCACACCCGACAGGTACTGAACTGTTCTGGCCTGGCCTGCAGATACGTGTGTGGGGATGCAGCAGGGTTGCCATTTATGTGGAAAAAAAGCACTATGGCTTGTACATTTGTTTGAAAAGGAGATGGCTCAGAGGGGTGAAGCAGAGACCGTGTGTCCAGGACGTCACAGTTACTATAGTATCTGTAAAGATGTGATCTTAGAAATCAGCCTCAGTTTAATCTCAACCAACTGCAATCCCTGCTTGAGTCAGTCAGTTGTTAAAACTGGGAAAACTCTTTGCCTCGTGTAATCAAAACATTCTGATCTCCTTGTGTGGTGTCGCACGCTCACAGCCGGAAATTCCTGATAGCTGAATTTACCCTGAATAGATTTATGTGTCAGAAATGAGCACTTAAGGCTCAGTCACGGGGCCAGAGTTTTATCAGACGGAGGCATCGGGTAGCCTGCTTTGTTTTTCATTTGTATTGTTGCTATGGTGACGATGCTGGAGCAGGGCTTGAATATGTGGCACTTAGAAAAAGACTCTATCAGGATAATTAAATTAGAATTTATTTTTTAAATCTGGACGTCTTGGTATTTACTTAAATTATCTTGTTTGCCTGTTGCCAGGAAACAATTCAGGGAATTATAAACAGTCATATGATCAAGAGCACAAAACAAAGCAGTCAGATCCTTTACGTAAGCAAAAGTACTAATACCACTCTGCAGAATTAGTCCACTACAAGTAAAAATCCTGCATTCAAAGCTTAATGCAGTAAAAGTAGAAAAGTATCAGCGTCAAAATGTACTTAAAGTATCAGAATTAAAAGTACAAAAACATTAGTGATTATTCCTCAGAGCTTCCTGTGTTTCTATGTCCTGCAGGTCCGGTGGTTTCTTCAGCAAGATTTTGAAAAAACGACCGCACAAGGAGGCCCAGACTCCTGACAACGGAGAGATGACTCTCGCTCAGATTCTCAATGAGAGGACGACAGGAGGGGAAGGTAAATAATCCAACCTGTTGAGTTTGTCCTGGTCATGTTTCAGCAGAACTAAAAGATTTACTGGATAAGGGAGATTCACTTTATTCCTCTAAGTTTATTTTAAGATGGTAACGGAGAATATTTCACCTGTATGCTAAAAGTGATCCAACTGATTATATTTATCACAAATACAAATATTTTGTGGTTATTTTGAGATTGAATATTGAGATTTTACCGCCCTGCACAAACTGCTGGGCGGCTCAGTCCACTATTATCAGGCCACTTGAGGTTAGAAATGTAAAGAAAATACAGGTGTGTTATCACTATTATTCTCAGGCCTTAAATAATCCCGCTGTGTGCTTTCTGAGAAAATACTGACCCGTGCAGGATCACGCTCAGTGCAGCAGAATAACTTTCCTCCATGGGACTCGTGCTCACTCAGTGATGTAGGATTCATCCAGCTGCAATAGATACTACTTTGTGATGCTGAGCATTAAAACATTCTCCCTCCCTGCAGCCCCAGCGTCTGGACATCCATCTCGGACTCAGTCCCAGCCACATGGGGACCGGGCTGGTCGAGGTTCAGGCAGCAACCCCACCATAAAGATGATCAGTCGTGCCACTCGGGTCTCTGAGCAGTGGAACGCCTCGCTGGATCGAGAAATCACCAACGCCAATGAGCTGCGGCACCTCGATGAGTTCCTTGGCAACCAGGTGAGTTAAAACTGACGAGATGTTTCCTTAATGTAGGTATTTGTTTTGACTTAATCACTCACAAAACTACTTTTTGTTTGTGCTCCCTTTATAGGTGAATGATTTCCGCTCCAGGGGGAAATCACTGTCAGCCACAGAGGCCATCTTTGTAACAGCCACCATGCAGTTCAGAGAAACTATCAAAGCCATGTATTCTCTCTCGGTGGGTTTTTCTACAGCCATATAACACACACACACACACACACGTAACAAACATCACGCATAATGATAAGGAAGTCAACACATTCTATTGAATATGAAATAGGGCGTAGGATGCAGATGTTGGTAAATTGTAGAATGTGTACATTTTTGAAAACTCACTAAGACATTTTAGAAAAAAACTAACAAAATAATATCTCCTCTCTCCTGAACTTTACCAGAAACCCACCATTGGCTACAAAGGTCTGATGACGAGCTACCAGAACAAAGTGATCCACCTGGCGGGCGACAAGCAGAAAGCAGAAGTCCAACTGGTGGTCAACCTGTTCCAGTCGGTGCTGGACGGCTTCATCAGAGGAGAGATGAAGAAGGAGGAGGAGCCTGCAAAGGTGGAAACACTTCCCCTTCATAGCATTTTTATTTAGTTAGTTAGTCTATGTGGGGGTATGGATGTCAGTATCTGTACTGACTGATGTATCAAGTGTTACTAATTAATGAATGTTGTAGATTTTAGAATGCTCATTTTCCATTTATAACATATATACTGAACATGCTTTTGATAGATTATACTGCATATTATAAATAAAAGACAAATACAAACCACCTTATAGAGGTCAATGACGGACACTAGAAATGGATGATTATACCACATTTTATTGTCATTTATTTTACAATATCCATAAACATGTGCTATGGCCTTTTTAGATTGCATTAGATTTGAAACCCTGCCTATTTTTTTCTTACTTTTTCTTAATTTATTTCATGCTTTTTTACTTTTTTTGTTTTTGTTTAATGTTTCTGTAAACTTATATATGTGTGTTTGTAGAGGTTTGTATGTACTGTAGGGTACAAGGCAATAAATAACATTTAATTAAAAGGGAAGGATGCACTGACATCCATTATCATTCAGTCTAATTTGAAAAAATAATGCATTCATGCTAATGCTCTCCGTGTGTTTTTCAGCCTGCTAAAGCGAGGAAGAAGAGGAGGAAGAAAGATAAAAGTGTAAGTATGCAACATGGAAAAATTTACTTTTTTCAGCTAATTCATTATTCTATTTTTATTGCTTGTTAAATAATGACTTCAAATTTGTTATAGATTATGATTTCTAACTGAGTGTCTGTCTTTAGATTGAGAACCAGCTGGATCACGTTTTCGTCAACTACCAGGTCAACATCATGCAGTCATGTGACCAGTGCACTTCTTACATCTGGGGCATGGAGAAGGCCTACATGTGCAGCTGTGAGTCATCACCCCAACAAAACTCCTTTGCTTCTGTTATGTTTCTTTCTGTGTGTGTTCAAATATTAATGTTTAGATTCCTGATTTATCATATATATATTTTTAACCTTGTCTTAAAGATTGTAAAATGGTGTGCCACAAGAAGTGCCTCCCCAAATTAGTCACCGACTGCACCACCTTCTGTGCCAAAAAGGTAGGTTTTTATTTTTAGACTTCACAGGCCTGGATTAATGAAGTGCTTATAATATATGAGGTCTTGGCGTGAGGCGGGCTTAGTTCTTTTAGTTAAGCCTTCCTTTATCTTCATTACACTTCACATCAGATGGTAATGTGTGAGTTCAGTGGATGTTGTACCAATCTGACTGGCTGCTGTCCGTCTGAATCCACAGGGCGACGAGGATTCTGGCGCGCTGCACTTCGGTGTGCGTGTGTGCCACCTGGTCAGCGATAAGAACCCGGTGCCCATGGTGCTGGAGATGATGCTGGAGCACGTGGAGATGCACGGCCTCTACACCGAGGGCATCTACCGCAAGTCTGGCTCTGCCAACCGCATGAAAGAGCTGCACCAGCGACTAGAGACTGGTTAGACTCCTCCTGTTTGACATTTACAGATAACTGATAAAAACTCTGCCATGGCTCCTTTATTGATTTTTCTATTGATGCGTTTAGACCCCCACCTGGTCTGCCTGGAAGACTACCCCATCCACACGGTGACGGGCCTGGTCAAACAGTGGTTGAGGGAGCTTCCAGATCCTCTCATGACCTTCACACATTACAGTGACTTCCTGCATGCAGTGGGTGAGGAGGACGTTCCCCAGCAGGGGGCAGCAGAATACAATATGTTGATCATCCGTGTGCAGAGCTTTTGTTTCCTGTGTTTTCCTTGTCTGCCAATCTTAAGTTGTTTAAAACTGTGTTTTTTTATGGAAGCTAAAGACTAAAAATCATAGCTGTGATTAAAGAGGATAATGAGCTCACATTCTTGTTCATGGTTCATTATGAGGTTTGATTTATAATGTTTTCTCCTCTCAGAACTACCAGAGAAGCAGGAGCAGCTTCAGGCTGTATACAAAGTGCTGGAAGAGCTCCCGACAGGAAACTTCAACACATTGGAGAGACTCGTCTTCCACCTCGTCAGGTAGAAACTCTCCCAATGTGGTCTTGTATATTTTAATGTACATTCCTTGAGCAGTGTGTACATGTACTACACACTGTATGTGTCCTGGGACACAATGATGGGCTGCCTACTCAACTGACATCCTGCTGGGATTTGCAGGCTCTCACTGCGCCCCTTATGTGACTAAGATGACGACTTAGATTATATGGATGTGCAACTGAACTACATGCTTATAAATTGTGTTGCAGGGTGTGTAAAGAGGAGGCTCACAACCGTATGTCTCCAAACTCGTTGGCCATAGTTTTTGCCCCGTGTATCCTGCGGTGTCCAGACAGCGCTGACCCGCTGCTCAGCATGAAGGATGTGGCCAAAACAACCACGTAAGCCTGAAAATATGCTTTACTCTGCTCCACAATATGAATAAATGAACTCTGTTGTCCTTTAGGTAATCTGCTCTAAATTCACATACTGTCTGACATCTCTCCTCCTCCTCCTCCTCCTCCTCCTCCTCCTCCCCCTCTCTAGGTGTGTAGAGATGATCATCAACGAGCAGATCAGACGCTACAACGAGAAGATGGAGGAGATCGAGCAGCTGGAGTACGCGGAGGCTCTGGCTGTTAACCAGCTCAAACTCAAGAGACAGAACACGGTGAGAAAATAAACGCAGCCTCGCTCTGGATCACCTGTGTTTGATCAAGTATGGTTTTAATACCATGACGCCAACGATATAATGTGTCAGATTGTTGCTCAGCCTCGTCCCTGGATGTAAAGGAATCACATGGCCAATGTTCCTTGTCTCTCTTTAGCACTACTGGCATTTACCTCTCAGGTTCTCAGCTCCTTACAAAGGAGTGGTGGTATGTATCATCGAGTTCTCGTACAGTAGATCTAGTACTCGTAGTGTGTAGCAGTGTGCCATGGAGAAGCGCCTGTGCATGGCATGTTAGATGTGGGTGATGCTCTGGCTGTTGTTTTTATTTATTTGTTTTTTGTTCCTTCTTCCCGTAACCATTTTTTACTCTCCTTTACTAACTGGTAGTAGTTTGCATGTGGCTGTTTGTTATTCTTGTTCTCTATAAGAGGACAAGATGGTTCTGGGTTGGTGTAATAATACTTTTTGTCTTATTCGAAGACAATCACCTGACAACAGTGTGAATTGCAAGGCTTGATGGTTATCATGCTTTTTTTCCCTTTTGTGCTGTACCATTGTCTTCGGATCTCAAACAAAATCCTCATTTAGAAAAAAATGGATTCATCAAATTAAATCAACGTTCTTTAGTAAATATAAGTTGTCAATATAGATACAGTGCCATTTCCTGGGGTCCACTACAAGGACAAGATATAATACATAATATACACGACATGAAACATACAGTAAAAAATAGTAATGGAAGATACAAAGCACAGTGTGATACAAATATGCATTAAAACAGGTTATTTCATTAGATAAAAACTATTTTTCAATACATGTTTTCCTGGATGAGTTGGAATCAATCAGCCATTGCTGAAATCTAATTCTACAAATGCTATTTTACTAATACTTTTAGTGTAGTCTTGTCTTCATCTGCAACTCTGCAGAAATACTGATTTTTAACCGAATGTATAGACTGCATTTTTCGGGTGCTCATTTAGAATTAAGAAAGGAAGCTTCAAACCTGTTCAGTACAGCTCTATTAAGTCTTGTTATATTTGTTAATCGGTGGTTGGACATTTCTGGGTTGTGGTGGTGTGCCTTATAACCTTAATCAAAGCTACAAAATACTGTTTGCATACTGTATGTAAACGCCACACACCAGCGCTGTTTTCAAATGTGTTAACTGGATTTGTTTGTATCACACATATCAAGTTATTGTGTTTCACAGAAGTGCTGCAGGAATGATGTGCAGATGCATGAATGCTACAGGCACCATCCAGCCTCTTCTCTTCTCCTCACTAACAAAAAGATTCAGATTTGGGTCCATTCATGATCACTGTGTAATTATTATACGAGTGCTTCCGTTTGTATAATAGTTACATAATGAGCATTGTTAAGCTGAGCTGGTTGAGATGTCAGTGTGATGTTTTCTGTTGTGCAGGTGCACGAGAAGGTGAGTTCTGATCTCAGCGTGGTCCCTGAGAACGAGCCTCTGGACTCGGACACGGAGGCTGAGAAGAACCTGGTGGAACGCATCAAGTCCATCAAACAGGAGAAGTACGGATGCTTTGATTTTCAAACTTTTTATTGGTGTTTATAAGTCTAAAAAAATTAGATAAATCCATTTGAATTAAAAAGAATTATACCCAGAATAATGCTGAGCGAGTCTGAATTCTCATTTCTCGTGTTTCCCTGCAGAGAGGATCTGGCCTGCAGGCTGCCGGAGATGGAGCAGCCCGGCTCTGACCAGGAGAACTTTGACTCGGAGGCCTCGCTGAGCTCTGAGAGCCTTTTGGACGAGCAGCAGCGCTCCTCCGTTCACAGCTCAGAGCCTGAAGGTCAGTATTAAGGTACAGTCCGGCCTTTCCTTCCTTCTACCTGTTTCTCTCACTCACCCGTGGGTTTCTGACCAGACCAGACCTGTTTTTTGTGGTGCAGGTCTGGACCAGTGATGGTGATGGGGGCTGTGACGTCTGCTCTGTTACCAAGCAGGTTGGAGGAACAGCAACCGTGTTCTGTGTGTTTGTGTGTGTGTGTTTGTGTGCATACGTCTGCACACCCATGTATGCATGTAAATGCATGTGTGGCACAGCAGCATGCTCAAACTTTATCCAAATTGATTAATTGAACATTTGGCACAACATATCCGATCAGATGTTTTCCTAACGAACCTCATTTTTTAGATAACATGGTTGCATGCTCTTCCATTCGTCTTCACCCTCTCAGGATTGTTGTGTGAATTTAACAAGAAGCTTTGACAGAAAACATGTTGATCATTTCCTCTCTCTCTTCCAGGACGAGTTGGCCTCCAGCTGAGGAGATACAAGCCAGTTTGTCCACCCAAACCATCAGACCTGGCCCAGCGACCTAAAGTCTCTGGTGGACGCGTCTCTCTGCCAAACCTCACCCCCGCTAGCTCCACCTCCTCCGTGTCCAGCTGCGTCTCTTCAACCTCCGAATCCTCCACCGCCTCCTTCAGGCATCCTCTGCAACGCCGCAACCCCATCATCCCAGGCACAGTTAAACTTCCTCCCGGCGTCCTCTCTCAATCTGCATCTTCCAGTCCAGCTCATACGCCTCCTGGGTACAAAGCGTTAAAGTACCTGGTAAAGAGAAGGGAGCAGCCGGGCCGCCGTAAAGACAGCACCCAGTCCCTGTACATCGACAGCCCCGACTGTGACCTGTTGTTGCATTTTTCTTCCTGCCCATCCTCCACTTCTACATCTTCCTCCTCCATCGCCATTGTAACGCCCTCACCTCAGCACCAGCCACACGACACTCAAGCCACGAAGGGCCAGAGACGTTTTTCTGACCCAGACATACCTTACATGGACGATGACGTCTGACCAGGACACAACAGAAAAGATGGAAGAGGATTGCAGCCTCCTGTATACAAAAGGAAAGAAATGTTGCCACAGATGACAATGATGGGTTGTAGAGAGCAAGGAGAGGAAAAAAAAACTAAACGAGAAACATTACCTGTGCATGTGAGATGTGCAGTGAATCTACAAAAGAGTGGCACAAAGTCAGACAGTCAGTGGGAACCAATCAAAGACATGCAAATGTGTCTAAAGTCTTGTTGTCCTCTATGACGGTGAAAATAACTGGACACGATGTTGCCAAGCACCTTTTTCTACCATTTTAATATATTGTGGTGACTGTTGATGTGTTGGGTATGAGGCTGTGTTTTCTGTAGCCTCATAATGACGGACCAGCAATTTTGTTTTCTGTCTCCTCTTTCTTTTCTCTTTTTTGTGCTAATTCAAGGAGGTTCCAGCCGCACTTTTCATTTTTTATTTCTCCTAATGAGCAAGAAAGCATGCTCTCTGAAATGTTAGCTAGTGCCTTGGTGTAATGTACAGTAAGTCGACAAAGAAACTAATTTCTCGTGTCATGTAATGGACAGCTCTCACAGAGGGAGGGAGGGTTATTTGGGATTAGGAGAGGGTACCTTTTGTGTTTATTGTACTGATCCGATACAAGACATGTTTGGACCTGAACATGCACATTGTGACTGTTGTGTAGGTGCCTCGTCACAACAGCTGCAAACGGACAATGTTTTCCCGCCACCTACCGCACAACAAACAAACCCCGGATAGGAAGTCATTGCCTCACACAGCAAAGGGAAATGGGAGCAGCACACGCCACTT
Source organism: Serranus cabrilla (assembly GCA_903364295.1). Taxonomy (NCBI): domain Eukaryota; kingdom Metazoa; phylum Chordata; class Actinopteri; order Perciformes; family Serranidae; genus Serranus; species Serranus cabrilla. The sequence goes on from CAFUXE010001256.1 coordinate 291,323, forward strand.
TTTTCCTTTTGAAAACAACAAAAACACAAAGCCAGCCATGATGCAACAACCCGTGCCACGATGTCTCTGAAGCTCCTTGAACTCACCTTTCCTGGAATGAACTTCACTCAGCTGTACCGCACCTGCCAATCAAAGCAAACAGTCCCATAATGAGCAGGTTCTGCCGGAGCACAGCTTCGGCCAACTTCGTTTGAATACTAATGTTCCTCTCTGACTGCTGTTGAATGATGTCTGTTAGTTTGTCTGGATTATGAGGAAGATATGTTCTGATGTGTAATGTGTAACAGAGAGTGTGTGGTTGGGACTGAATGACGTGAACTGTAATGGTTATTAGTATTAACATGTCAATACAGAACGTGATGCTTGTAACTTCTGCTGCTGTGTGTTTATCAATTAATTTAGTCGCTTCCAACAAGGTTAGCAGACGCACTTATCTCTTCACAAATGTTTATAAATGAACTCATGTGCTTTAATTTGTATATTTAGACAGAAGAGAAGCACCTGGCTGGTAAGACAAATAGGAAATCTTATGTACATTGTAGTAACACAAATGTTATTATTGAACGTGTAAAACGGTTATGTTGAATCAAAAGAAATAATCCCAGGATCAAAGTCCTTCCTGTTTTAAAGATCATCCGTTCAATTTGACATTCAGTCCACAGTCAAAAGTTTCCCGTGTAACAGATGAGTCCAGCTTTCATCACGCTATTTTCTTTAAAGATGGCAACATTGTTATATTCAACCTCACTAAACCTTGATGTGGTTCTTTAAATGGCATTTTTTGCTGATCCCATTGAAGCTGCAGCAAGTATTTGGTTATTCATCAAAGGTAAGTTGAGAGCTAACAGCAGTGATGGAATGTGACTAAGTACGATTACTCAAGTACGTAGTACAAAATTTTGAGGTACTTCGGTATTTCCATTTTATGTAACATACTTCTACTTCACTACATTTTGAGGCACATATTGTGCTTTTTATTCCACTACATTAGCCGATAGCTTTAGTTACTTTTCAGGTCAAGATTTAACATAAAAGCATGATCAATTTAAGGTGATGAGACTGATTATATTATTATTATTATTATTATTAAAATTATATATATAAATGCATAAAAAAAATACAATTATATATTTGGTTACTGCATAATGAGTTCTTTTACTTTTTATACTTACAATTTCACAGTGTGGTATTAGAACTTTCACTATTTCCACCACTGTTAAACAGGATAGTTAAAGAAATGTATTCAAGATATAAAAAAAACAAAAAAAACTGCATGGAATTACAGAAATCAAGCTATGACCTGGTGGAGAATATATGGAGCAAAGAAAACGATCTGCATGGCACTTTTCATGCACACAAGGAAGCAAGTGCGCCTTTAAAATTGGAGGAACTTTGGGACACACAGGACAGCTTCGTCCTTCATGATATGCAGGTATGTCTAAATATAAGAACCACAACTCAAGCAATGTTCAGCAAAACCAGATGAATGATACAAGCAACATGGGAAAAATAGTCATTTGAAAAAAAACTTCTGCACCAATGAAAAGGGGACTTTTTAACCACATGAGCAGTAATACAAAAGAGTTTGGAACCTTTGGCAAATAAAAAGGGGACTAAATCAATACATTAAAAGTCTTGAAGGGGAGACCTTTATTACAGAATCAAAAAAATCTCATATCTCATCTCACTTATTATTATGATATGCTAAGTCATTATCTTGAGAAAGTTTATAATTCTTCTTCTATTATTATCATTATTATTTGTTTCTCGTCACATTGGCAGTAAAGGGCTCTCACGCACAGGGGGTAAAACTTTTGTATGAAATATTAATACAGTGCCATAATGTCTGGACGCTGGTTGGCCAGGTTACCGCTACGTCATCCCTGAGCAGTGTGACGCCATATTGCTGCGACCGTTTGTCGGCTTCAACTATGGCTTCTAGATTAGAAATAAATTTCGTCAGATTATTGTCCCGATGTGAGTCTATAGCGTCGGAGAAACGCGGAGAGACTGAATGGAGGTTAGAAAAGGTAAGACGATGCAAACACGGAGTAAATGTTGTGGTTCAATGTTGTTATTTTCTGACCTTCATCAGCTAAAGTTAGCATGACTGTTGTTGTTGTTAGCTGCAGCTCCGGCTGTTAGCCACGTCGTCACTGAAACCAACGACAGATGGATTTATTACAAGATACATTACAGTGTTGTTTACGTCTCTGACACTCGTTTCACACTAACAACATTTAAACCGCGTTGCAGCTGACTTGTAGCTTGTTTGCTAACCTTGCTACGTTAGCCTAATGACAGTTAAACCGTTAATATGAACGTTAGACAGTTGATTTAAATAGTTAAGTCTAGTCTAAAACACTAGAGTCGAGACCATGGCTACAACTTCATATTCACACTTTAACACAGTGTTTTGGATACGGTTAGCTAACAATAATGTAGTCTAATAAACCTGTCTTGTAATAAATTCTTCATTAAATATTTCATGTTCATGTTTTGTTTAAAATGTTTTAGATGTGTTGATATAACTTAATCGGCATTTTACAACGCAGTTTGTGGTGCTGTTCCTCTGTATTGCTTTACAAAAGGTGTTTGTATGAAACTTTTATTGCTGCTAGGAGAATTAGCTTTGCATAAAGAGCATAAAAGACTAGAGAGTACTGTGGGAATGCAATTGCAAATTGCCTCAAATATAAACAAAAAAAGTGGGTTTAGGTCTTCAGCACTGCTTTGTCTCAACTTCCTAAAACAAAAAAGTTTCAAAAGACCAAGTGTGCACAGCTTGGCATCTTTCAAGTTCATGACTGTTACGAACTTTATCAACATCCAAAGTAACAAATGTCAGCAAACACTAACTGTTTCTGTGTTTCCTATCCTTTAGTATGTTGGTGCCCTGGAGGAGATGCTGGTGGCTCTGAGGAAAAGCCTGAGGTAACATCTCAACTCTCATGTATCTTAAAATGTGTTGTTTGTTTTTTATGACTAAGGTGTAACACACCATGTAATAACTTTTTTGGTTGTTTTTTTGTGCAGCAAACCTACAGCAGAAACACTGACTGAATACACAAGAAAAGTAGATTTTCTGAAGGGACTTCTTGAGGCAGAGAAACTGGTCAGTGGCAATGTGTATTGAAATTTTCCACCTTTTGTGCTGAATGTGTGTTATTGTCACTCATATATATGGCAGTGTTTAAAACACGAGTCTATTAACCTTTTCTGATATTTAGACAGCTTTCTGATCTCTTGTCTCTCCTGTTCTCGTTCACAGTCTTCACCAACAGAAAAAGCTTTAGCTAACCAGTTCCTCGCCCCTGGGCGAACGCCTACAATAGCCAATGAGAGGATGCCTGCCTCTAAAACGGTCCACATGCAGACGAAGGCCCGGTGTACCGGAGAGATGAGGGATGAGCTGCTCGGCACGGTGAGATGAGACGGACACTCCTGAGCTGAATGCAGAGCAGTCACGATTAGGGCTGAATATGAAAACAGGATAATCGAGATTAAACAATTTTTGTGCTGCATTCAGTTTTACATTGATGTGTTTTTGTTATACATCCAGTGCCTTTTTTACCCTTTGGGGAGTTTTCAGTTGGTTGTGGTAGTGCACTACGTCTAATTTATTTAGCTTTTGGTGAAGGTGAAGTAACATCACAACAAGATCACCCTTTATTTGTTTTTGATCAATGTATTTAAATGTGTACAAATATTTATATTATGCATATTAGTAGTTTGTTTATTTATCTATTTTTTTATTTGTTTCATTTTAATTAAATTATAAGTCCACTGTAAAAAAAAAATCAGTAAATACATGCTGTTTCAAGTCAGTGAGTGATCATATATACACATAATCGGGCAGTCCTGGTCAATGATTGGCTCTTGGAATTACTCACTGTAGAAATCAAAGCTGATGGATGACACCTGCAATGCTTTAGGGTTTGGAGGAAAAGATTTAAAAGAATGAATAAGAAAGGCCTTTTTTCTGTCTAATTCACACTTTCTATTCTTTTGTTTCATATCAGGGAGGTACGGACAAAGGTAAGAAAATATTTTTAAGTCAGAGACATTTTGAATTCAATATAACACATAATATTTAAAAAGATTGTTTCAGAAAAATGACGCTCTCTTCTCCTCTCTATAGGCGCGTCAGAATCAGAGTTAAGAAACAGAAGGTAAAGCTGCACATATCATGTTTTGTAGTGACCGTTCCTGCAGTAAAATCAAAACATTAACCCAGCTGTCCCGTCCTGTGCAGAGGTCTTCCTCTGGACGAGCGTCAGTCAGCTGCAGAGCTGGAGGCCGTCCTGCAGCACCACCACAACCTGCAGGAGAAGCTCGCTGAGGACATGCTCAACCTGGCCCGAAACCTGAAGAACAACAGCCTGGCAGCGCAGAATATCATCAAACAGGACAACCAGGTAACCAGATACACACCTGCAAGCATCTCTGTATTCTTCACCTGTATTTACAACATCAGGGCTACTTCCATATAAAGTATTTATCTGTCAAGAATAAAATAATAAAATCATGACTAAACAAAACCTAAATACATCAACCTGTCTGTGTTCAACACATTTCCTTTGTAAACTCAGGTTCAAAGCAGACAAGGATAGATTCAATTCAAAAGCAAAATAATCAACTAATGGTTAATGGCAGCTGACTGGATGGTGGATGGCTGTTTTATTAAAGCTTTTACTAAACAAATCAAAATGGGCAAAATGCCATTCATTAAACATTCAAAACATTCATTAAAGTGCCCCTACAGACATGTTTTAAAGCATGTAAAAGTCTGCTATGATATATATTTTATTCAGCATGGTTTTCTCTTTCAAACGTGGCTGGACGCTCATCAACACATTCCTCCTCACTGAGAAATTCTGGATCTAAAGAGAAGTAGAGCATTGCTCTTCTATATGGCGCCGTGTGGCTCTGCGTCTAGCGAGAGGCACTCGCCTCGCTCATTTGCTGACCTTGCGTGCTCAGCGGTGACAGAGCCGTGCGTGCAGACTGCGGTGGTAAAGTCAGCGTCTGCTCTGTTTTTCCCATTTGAGGAAACATCTGCGGCCTCCAGACTCAGATTTGGAATCTGTTGTGCGCCAAATTTTGCAACTAGCAGATGTTTCAGAATGGTAAGTGTAGTTAGCATCTTTTATCTGTTTATGTTGTGTAGTGGCAGTGGGTGACACAGTGTTGGTGGTGGTAAAGCAAACAATGATATCCGCTGCAGTGTTACAGTGTAGTTTTCCCTGCTCTGCACTAGAGGTTCAATGTCTTCTTTTCTGGCTTTTGTTTGGCTTTTAACGTTTTTTTAGGCCAGTGTATGTTTGATCTCAGATTGTAGTGAAGTGCACAGACATCTCAAAACTTTCCTTCTGTAGAAGAATGTAAAACCGCCTCTAGTGTCAAACTTTGCTCAGTATAATCGAGGTCTGACATTGTCGGAGACATTAACATAAAAAAAAAACTGACTTAACTGACGGACCAATCAGTGTTTAATTTGTGCCAATATGTTAATTTTCTGTTGGTTTGACACAAAGTAGGTGCATTTTGGAAGTTTATGAAATGTCAGTTTATATTTCTGTTTCTCCTCGTGGTTCTGTCCACTAGTGGGCACTGTAAGACAAATAAAGTTCCACATTTATCTCGGCCGTGTTCCTCTCCCTCCCAGACTCTGAGCCAGTCGATGCGTCAGGCCGACATGAACTTCGAGAAGCTGAAGACGGAGTCGGAGCGGCTGGAGCAGCACACCAAGAAGTCAGTCAACTGGCTGCTGTGGATTATGCTCATCCTGGTCTCCTTCACCTTCATCAGCATGATCCTCTTCATCAGAATCTTCCCCAGACTGCGATGATGACCGTCTACAATCTCAAACTCTTTGTCCTGCAGCCTCCTGTGTTTACAGAGCAGTAACTTCATACAGTAGGCCTCATAGATCTGCACAGCTTGTCTGTACATGTGACGGATCAGTAGTGGTCAGAACCAAAACAACTCAGTTTGAAAAGCTGAAACATTTGCACTTTTGAAACAGGAATTCTTCCTCTAAACAGGCTGACGGAAGTTAGAAATGCGGTTTGTAGCATCAGTATTCCTTTTTTTAAGCAGGACAGAACATGAATCCAGGAGAAGAGCTTCTTGTTGGAGGGTTTTCGTGAGCAGCAACATACTATATAGTCTTAATACCCAGAGAGAGGAGACTGAGCCTTCATTATTTTGTCCCCTCATCAGGTCGGCTCCCAGCCGTTCAGTACAGCTACGTACTTTCTCACTGATGCTGTATTTGTTTCATGGCACAGCTCACCTCACTTTTGGCGATTTTCGTGAAACTGCCTTGACAATCTTCAATGTGGCGCTCACTGAATCCTTTTATTGGCAACCAAACGTAGGCCTACACTTCTTCAAGTTTTAGCTTTGTGGACTGGCAGTTTCCAAAAATTAGGGTCCAGTTAGTAAAACTAATTTGGGTCACCACTGACGGTGGGTTGGCTATTTAAAAATCCTGGGTTTATTCAGTATGTCCCTTGTTTATTCCCCCTGATCGATCAGTAATCTGCGGTGTTCTCCCTAAAAAAGAAAAAAACGTACCAGAAGAAAACCGTGTCGAGTTGAGGAGAGCCATGCCATGCATCTGAAATGCAGCGTTTGTGTGACTAAAGAAGCTCATCTTTAATAGAAATGTGAACATCTGAAGTATGCATGAACCGTCCAACATCTGCTGTATATCAGCCACAGTTTCAACTCTATATTGAATTCACTGAATATCTAAATATTCTGACTTGTAAAAAGCTGTGGCTGTGCTAAAACTCTGAGATTGGCAACAGTTTCTCTGCCTCTTTTTAACATTTATAAGCACTATATAAATAATAATGATTAAGGGCATTCTATGCAGGAATTATCCCTGACTTTTGCAAACGTAACATTAAAAACTTGGCCCCTCCTCCACCGCCATCATGAACGCAAACCCCAGATTCACTCTCGTTTTGGGACGATCATAGTTCCACTTTTCTCTTTACATTTGTGTTTTTTCTGCGCTGTCGGCTGTTTTTGCAGCTCTGTTCCCACAGGCCAATGCCCAGCAAAAGAAAGCAAATGTTTAGAAAATCCTGCATCGTAAACCTTTTCATGAATGGCTTCTAACACGTCACATAATGATGTCAAAAGCAGCAATATGTACATTTTTAAGTGTTTGTCAACAATTCTAACTTTACCTAGAAAGACATTGTATATTATTTATTATTCAATTTGCCATATAATCATTTATTGTCTGTCTAAAGAGCAGCCTTCACATATGGAGGCCCAAAGAAGAAGTTACTTTTGTTGAAAAATACGTTTCACGGCTACATTATAGTGTGTTACGAGCCATTTATGAAATCAATTCAAAATCAAAGAAATTCAACTTCAGGTTTTTTCTTTCTTTTCTTTTTTTTATTTATGAACTTTATTATAAATTTATTGAACTGCACTAAAGACTTTTTTGAGTTCTCCCTACTTCTAGCTATGGTTTTGCTGCTTACATAAAGGTGCAGGACTTATATTATATATTGCAGTAAAAAAACAAACCACAGTGAATAAAATGTGACCAGAACAAAACACAGCAGTACACTGCCTGGGGTTTAGTGGGTTAAATGTTTATATAGTGCTTATAAATTGTAAATACGGGGGTTAAAGTGAAGTGTTTCACTGAAATTACATATAAATACAAATGATCAAAACATCAGTTTAATTTTTCAGAGATGTTCTTTGTGAAGAGGTTTCGAGCTTTGAGCTTCTCAGTTCTCTCATACTGTGTCTCGCGTCCTCAGTCCTGTTTATTGTTCACGAGTCTGTGTGTGTTGGTGGTTGCTTCCATAAATGTCCATCAGGTGATGATATTCGTTCTGTTGGTGATGACGGCTGAGGCTGCCCATGTTGAAGAAGTAAGATTTGTTCCCATTAAAATGACTGTAACCACATGTATCACACATCTTTCAGAGCGGTTGTTGTTGTACATGTGTACGAGATCACAAGGAACTCATTCCAAGAAAGTATGAAGAGGCTAAAATACATTTTTTTGGCATATTACTTGTGAGTACTGTCAGTGTCTGTGTGTTTGCTACGGTGGCCCTGAAGGTAAATTGCAAAAACATTTCACAAAATGCAAAAATATTGAATGAGGTGCAAAACATTTCACAAATCTAAAAATATATTTCAATAACATCAAAAAGAATGAAGCGCTAAACATTTCACAAAATGAAAAGATATTTAATGAAACACATAAATGTCAATTAACGCAAAAAAAAGATATTGCATGGAACACAAAAACATTTTCAGAAAAGTCAAACAAATCAAACATGCGTTGCTATAACAACACCAGTAGGCGTTGGTGTCATGGTGTGACCAGTAGGGGGCGCTGCTGCTGCACGCGCTACATACAGTCTGCCACTCAAACTCAACGTGCTGCAGTGAAGGCACACCCTGTTATAATATGTTGCACAGTAGTTGTTGCTTTATTTTGCTCAATGCTGAATTATATTTGGAAGCAACAGGAAAATAAAATCCAGTGAATTGACTTTTCCACGCACAAAGCAGTGTTTTAAAGTTGCAAACGTTTATATTACATGTTACAACATTGGGGCGTGTGATTGTAGAGTTGTAGGTGAAATGAGGATATCCATTAGGTAGTAATACAAAAGCAGTGTTAGACATAAGGAAATGTTTCTGAGATACATCAGTATTAATATTGTTTTATATTTTATATTTTAGAGTTCTAACCGTAAACAAAAATGTATCTTATGGTTTGGGCGTTTTAAGTGTTTTTACACATACATACCATAGAATAGTTGAATGTTCAGTAATAGGAAAAACCTCATACTCACTGGACATGTATACAGTAATAATACATCAGTAACTCATTTCACTTGTCATACCATATTAAACATCAGCAGCAAAAGCTGTTGGTGATCACAGTGTGTCTAACCTGTGAGATTACTGAAACCACCATGAAAAAAGGAGTTGGTAAAAAACAAATCTATAAGCTGTATTTTTGAAACCTACTTCTCTTCCTCTAAACACGGACAGGACAGGAGTGAACATGTACCATACACTTTAAGAACACTGATACTTAAATATGTGCAAATTTTACTTAAAGAAAAAAATAAAATAATGTTTTTTGATATTGAGAAATGTTTTCATGAAATATTTGTTTTTGTAATATTTTTGTAATTGACCTTCAGGCCCACCATAGTTTGGGGAGCTGTGTGTGACTGTTCCTCATAAACTAAAACACCAGATTGCGCCCTCTGCTGTTGAAAATGTCAGCTGCAGTGACTTCACGTGGCCAGAGTGTGTCAGTCACATCCCTAATACATGAACCCAGAGTGACCTCCATGACCCTGATGGCCTGATCGAGGCATGAATCCAAAATTAACCCCCCTGCTCATTTAGAAGTGACCTGAGGACTGAGGTATGGCTAAATAAAGGCGGCTGGCCACAGAAAAAGCTCACAGTGACCGTATGGGACTTCTGGGTAATCTGTGCATTTGTCAGCTTTTGTTCCTGCTTATTTTAGCCTGATATCATGTTGGGGATGCTTCAGAACGGTTTTACATGCAGGCGGACGCGCTGTGAAGCTTCTAAGAGGTTAACATTCCTGCAGTGTTGTCAGTCTGACTGTCGTCTGAGGACCGCGGAGCTCTCAGCGTGTCCAGGCTTGCAGCTCTGCCGCTGGCCCTTCCTCTCTCCCCTCTCTCTCCCCGGCTGCTGCCCCTCCTCACGTCTGGCTGGCTGGCTGGGCTGAGGCCTGGCCTGCCGTGTATTTTAGGATCCCTGGGGGGTATTTTGCCTGCTGGAAGCCGAGGTATGCAGGCCACCAGGAGACCAAATGAGGTTGTGTCACTGCGGAGGATCATCATCCCTCAGTTAAATCACAGCTGTTTGCGCCTCCATTCTCAGGCCTTCACTAATGCTCCCTCTGACGCTGCCGCTACAGTAACATGACTTCATCAGCCGTGTGGTTTCTCATGATCATTATGGCTGTATTACCCCATTAGCTGAGAGAGACTGCTTCGTTTGACTTTCCTACACAGACTCCAGAGTCTGGGTCGTGTTAAGTTCCTTTATTCGGTAATACCTTGAGATCTGTGGGGCACTTTTAACCTCTGACCCCGGAAACCTGAATGGGTTCCTTCCTGCACTCCTCTCCCAAAGGGATACTCTGATAAGTGTTCAACACTTTGTGCTCTGTGCTTGTAAACTGAGCTGAATTACCACTAATAGGGCTCTTTATAAACAGCCCAGGCACCAGCACAAAGTGTTTGACTTTAAATTGAGAGACTGATTGTTGGAAGTTTTGTGTGGAAGTAGTGTTTTTCAAAGCCTAACTCTGTCGTTTTTACCAAACCATAACCAAATAATTGTTATAGTGTTTGAAACAGCGTACGTCATGTGTTCAGAAACGTTCACATTCAACATAATGATGGTTAAAAACTGATCTGTAGTTTGCAGAAACATAACATTTACTATGGTGACTTTAGTTGTTATGGAGATGGTTAAAAAATATCACAAAGAAACATGGGTAATTCAAGAAAGTTACTAGTTATTTTGATGTATTGGCACCTTAATAGAACTTTTTCATTGCCTGTTGCTGTATTTTTGCCTCTAAATCGCAACAAGAATCAAATTCTGCATTTTATGCTGTTTAAAAGAAGTTTTCATGCCTAAAAACATTTCCACAAAACCATTCACAACAGCATCATACTCTCTGTTAAAACTACAAAAAAAACCTTGATA
>CAFUXE010001256.1:305055-329116 GCA_903364295.1 Serranus cabrilla
TGTGTGTGTGTGAAATCCTGTGTTGATAAAAGCTCTGGATCCTTGGCTGAGCTGTTATTTGTGAGGATGTTTGAGAACAAGGTTTCTTTCAAGGGTAGTTTTAACGTCATCCATCACATGTTTTGTCCACTGTGTTGGTATGTCAAGGCCAAACAGATGGACCTTGATCAATTACAAATACAAATGTGCTACATTTTGGCAAAAAAAAAAAATCCTCTCCAAGGTTTTTCTGTGTCATGTTTCTTTGTCAGTGCAGACTCTGAGAAAATGCAGCCCAAACAGTGAATATTATGATTTCTCACCCTGTTGCTAGGGACTATTTTGTAAATGTAACATATTGTTTTTCTGTTGTGTTCATATTTGTGTGTGCACCGAACCTGCCTCCACATGGGTAAAAGTGGAGCAGACGGTGCTCTGCTCTCAGATCCATCATATCCAAACCAATCCAGATCAATAGTGATGCTGATGTTTGGTTGTCAGACCAACTCCAGCTCGTATTGATTCTTTTCTTTCTCCGTTTCTTCTGCCTTGTTAAATGACTGAACGTCTCAGAGGGGAGCACGGCGAAGAAGGTGCTCGACAGAAAAAGGTCCTCAAAGAGCTCGTGGGCTACTGGAAACTAGTGAGACAGATTCAATGTGTGGTAATGTGCGGTGGATGGTTTTTGTGTAACAGACACTGTGCTCACAGCACTGAGCTTTAGTTCAATACAAAAGCATTCATAAATGAATGAACCGCCGTCCTCGTCCTGCAGGGCGGGGGGGTTTGACTTGCAGGATACTTTTGGTTGCAGTGAGACGCGGTTATTATCTGAAACTGCTGAAATATAACAGCAGTATAAATGCAACTGAAACTGAGTGAATAATAGATGCCTGGTGCCTGAGCGTGATGCCTAATCTGGTATTATGAGCTGTTTCTCTGGTGTTTTCTATGTGATCAGACAGGATTTGATATGTTGGACCTGTGAAGTGTGCCGTGCTTCATAGAAAGCAGAGACCTTTTTAAGAGGAAACCTTTGGTAATACTTATTGAAGCTGACTTGCACTGTATTGTAGTTGTATGTATGTGTTGTTGTATTATACTGAGAGCACAGGATGCACTCATTCAGAAAACAGACCAGTGAGTGAACTTGTGTGTTTGTTGTGGAAACCCAGCTTCTTTAGATAAGTGGCCTCCAGACTGTATGTGTGAATGAATTAATGACCCTGTTTACATCTGGTTTAAAATGCATCTTGGCCGACCAGATCACAAGATGGGACACATTGCTGTTTACACCTGTTTGTATTTTGCATCTTGTGTTCAGTGTTTGTTACGACCTTCGCCACTTCTGTTAGAAATTGCCCTGCGTCGACCCGGTAACGACACGAGTCATCAAGTTTTCTTTGGACTGAATCTTCTGCTCAAATCTATATTAGACATCTGTTTTCACCTTCACCCCAACCACTTATATCAGAGCTCCTCTACAATTTTTCTGTTATCAAAACGACCACCACATGGCCTGCATTGATGATGTATTTTCCTGTTATGTCTTCTTCGGTGGATTCACTACAAAACATGGACATGTCTGTGTTGACACTACAAAACATATATGTTGTCAAATGTGTCCAAGACCACCTCGGCAAGTGGTTTGAGTGATCCGATCACAATGCGTCTTGGAACCTGTTTACACTTGTACTTTGAAATCACAGAAATTTAAGCTATTTTGCCAAACTTCCATTTGTTTTGCCCTTCATATCATTTATAAGAACAATAAGATACAGTTAATCCTTGTTTGGACCTCAGTCAGGATACTGATGGATAGAAATGTAACTAAGTACATTTACTCAAGTGCTGTACCTTTTACTTTTGAGGTACTTTATACTTACATTTCAGAGATTAAATGTAATTTGTTTTAGTACTCCAATACACAATTACTTAAGTAAAAGTACTAATACCACACTGCAGAATTACTTCACTACAAGTAAATGTCCTGTGTTCAAATCTTGCTCAGGTAAAAGTACAAAAGTACCAACATCAAAATGTACTTAAAGTATCAAAAGTAAAAGTACTTGTTTCACTGAAAGTCCCCGCTCAGATTGTGATATATATTCCAAATATATTATGAAAAAGTACAATATTTGCCTCAAAATGTAGAAGTATAAAGTTACAGACATGGAAATACTCAAGTACTTAAGTAAAGTATTTGAGTAGGCCAATACTTTTATTACATATTCTGCTGATCAGGATTTGAAACATATGAACATTGTTACAGTTGGATAAAAACAATAAAATGCTACTTTCACTTGAATACACAATAATCCAAAAAATTACAATATAACAATAAAAAAATGTTTGTCTGCATACCAGAAACTTGCTGATAACTTCTGTCCTTTCTCTGATATGAATACAGTATTTTAAACTGTTGCCTTGCTGTGTCTGAAAGCTTCTTCCACACACGGCTGATGGATTAAACATCCCTGAAGCTGAATCTTCTCCTGAGCAAACTCCTGTTATCTGTCTGTCTGTAGCAGGTTTGGTTCAGCGTCTTTTGGGTCTTTTTTTGCACAGCATGGTGTGAAACTTGTCACTGGGCTCGACCACCGCTGCCGTATCAGATACTGATACAGTTTTGTTTCTCATCAGGTATTTCTCTGTATCACACAACTTCTTCCTAGTCTTACCTGTTCACCACTCCCCCCCCCTCCTCCTCCACCCTGCATCCACCTCACACTGCAGCACAACGAGGAGTGAAATGTTACAGCTGAATAAAACATCACAGACCAGAGGGGAGGGTGTGAGAAACCTTGACCTACAGTCGTAATGCTTAAGCTCTGCGTTTTTTAATTTAGTAGCTCAGAGAGCTTTTGGCTAAACCCTCTCCACGGCTGCTGCACGTCAGTGGGATAATTTAGGCACTAACTGTGCTGCTGCCGAAGGAAACGAAGAAATTGATTTTGTATTGAGGGATTTTCATTGTCTAGATGTTTGTTATGCTTTTTATTCATACTTGTGATGTTCAGCATCAGTTCACTTCTGTGTGACTGACAGTGCTGTTGTCTGAGCACCAGGCAGTGATCGGCTGTGGAGGAACACTGGCTGAGCTATTGATCACGGCTGCTCGAACACAGCAACAGTCCTTATCAGCCGAACAACTCCAAACACAGGAAATCCATAAGGCTAAATGTAACAGTAGACAGAAGATTGATGGGACTTGAAGGATACAGTCAAAAGTTGGCATTTCCTCACAGGGGGCCTGTGTTTCCTTCTGATAAATCATTTAAAAGTCAGAGCTAGTATTTGGCTGCATGTCTCTGATTGGATAAAACTAAATAATTTGGTAGTAGTCCTCTGTAACAAAAAGTTCATTAAGGAAATTATAAATGACCCCAAACATCCATTGCTGAGTTGTTATATGTTTATTTTTGCCCTACAAAAACGTGTGACAGAAACCAAACATATTTGTTCTGTTTTATTACAGAAGAAAACTGTTGTAGAACTACAATTACATAAGTGTCCCTGTAAACCTTGAACAACCACCTGCAAAAAAAATTTAAAGTGATTACACAACATTTAATGAATGCGGGGACATGTCCAGCTGATAGTTCCAACATGTTCCCAATCATCACCTGTCTAATCTTAGCCCGCATGTTGATGGGATTGGTTATTTTTGCACACACTCTGCATATTTATGTCCTAATTTGGGCTATTTTTCTCTCATGTTTTCAAACTGGGGGTTTATTTATAGTGACTAGACACACTGTACTCTCACACAGCCGGCCTCTTTCAGGCATGCAATCATCACATACACACACACTTGCACTCTGTCAAGTAAATGTCATTACATTACAATAATTCCAGCTTGCGTAACTCTAAAGCAACAGTGTGTTTGTTGACTCCCGGACCTCTCGCTGAACTTTTACACTCATCCTACTTCCCTGATCCCCCCACTTCCCTGTCCCGCTCCTTGTGAGAACATAAACAAACACTGTTTTTATTATTGTCATTCTGGGAAGTTTCAAGACACAACACGGCCCCCCTCACCGGTTCCTCCCGTTCTCAGCGTGCAGATCGCTGGCCCCCGGGGTCACAGAGCAGCGCTGTGGTCAGTCAGGCCTGAGTCGCAGGATGTTGAAGTAGCATGCCTCAGGGCTGTGGCTGGAAATAGGACTTGGGAAGAGCGAATAGTTAAAGCCTTGATGCCTGGCTTCCCTGCTTCTGCTCCTCCGGGACGGAAAAGAACAGGCCACACACACACACAGACACAAACACACACTCAGACCTCTCTGTCAAACGACTGACAAGGCTCGGGGCCGGTACTTAGCCTTCATTCCACAGGGTCAATAACAATAGTAAAAGGCAGGCGGAAGAGGAAACTAATCAAGGATTTTGGCAGTTTGTTTGGCGGCCATGTTGCTAATTTTGTCTCTGGTTCAGACGTCGGGGCAGGTTACTCTCTGAGAGTAGCAGTTAGTCTGTGGCTCCCCTGTAACTGAAGGTGTTGTGAACGCTGCCGTGTGTCTTTGATCCTCTCACAACAAGCGGTTCTCACCTTGGATGTGGTGTTCACAGCGTCCAGGATGGGTGGCGCGCGGCTGGGTGTGTTTCCTCTGTAAACACTAATACAATGCTGCTGCATTTATCCCACAGCCCCGCCAGTGTTCTCACCCTTTCTCTGATTTAGCCTCAGTTGATCTGTGTGCCAGTGAATAAATATGTTCTGCACTCTGACCTGCATCAGCCGCTGAGCTTCACTTATGTAAGGAAACTTTTTTTTAATGTTCCCCCTCCTTTATGATTTATTTCTGCTCTACTCACATTCCTCCATAGTGAAGACAGAATCTGAAAACAGAATAAACTTTTGGATTAATTTAAGTAAAAATAAAACCATCCACTGTACACAATTTTCAGGAACTTGTACTATATTCTTCTACTCCACATTTTAGGGACAAATGTTGTACCATTTACATTTTACTTTTTACATTTAGAATATATAAAACAATCTGAGTGGGTCCATTCTGCATAACGAGTACTTTTGATACTCTAAGTACATTTTGATGATGATACTTTTATACTTTTACTGCAGTAAATTTTGAATGCTTGTAGCGCTTCTTTCTGTGTACTTTGATTCTGTTTTTATTTACGTTTTACACAGCATGCCAACTTTTTGGAATCGGGTTTGTACTCCATGAAGTCATGCATGAAAAGTTTTCTGCAAGAATTCAAGTGGAAATCACGCGGTGACTACTTGATATGCAAATCATCATTTTAAGGATTGTAGATGTAAACGATTTCAGTTTTCATATTTCTCTTTAACGTTATTTTAGACAGAAAATTGGATCTAAAAGAGTTATTCTTCTACAGGGTGAAACTTTCCTTTAAGAGCAGTTGTAATTTTGTAAAACACAAAGTTTAATCTACATATATTTAGAAGAACCTTCCTGCTCTCTGCTGATCACTCATGAAGGCGTTTGGACACGCCGTGCTTTGATGGATATTTAAATCCTCAGCGTTGGATATCTCCATTCAGGGAGGACACAGAGGGTCATTGTCAGGTCCCTGTGTCACTGGAATCCTGGGAATTTTTATCCCCGCTCTGATCTGGACTCACAAGTCCTCACAAGTGGAAGGTTTCACATGCAGTTCAAGAAAGGGCTCGACGATTAAAAGCTAATTAGGCTTTTTACTGAATCTACGGCAAATTACATTCATCACCTTTTCACCTATGTGACAAATCTGCATCCACTGCAGCCGCTGCTTTAAAAATGTGAGCTTTTTTGGTTTTCTGTGTAAGTGCAGTAAAAAACACAACCTGCTGTTGTTCCATCTGAGGTGGGCTCGACTCCTCAACTCACTTATTGACTTGCTTCTTCTATCAAGGCCGACACTTAAACTGCTTGTGTTTGATGTTAATTAAAGGTATAATGTGAAACATTTCCTGACCAATGTTACGACCTTGATTCCAAAAAAATTGTGAGGCTGTTTCAAAACATTTCACACAATGTTTTCATCTCCCGTTTCACACATTAACTATTTTTCAAAAAAGACAAAAACTACCTCTCTCGTGCGAATCATAGAAATGTGTTGATGGAAACGTGCCTTGTGATTCTGAATGAGGTTTTCTCCTTCCTGGAACAGAATCTAGAAGTTTCTAAGAACTGAGCTGTTTGCATGCTCGCTGTCCTGCATGTGCACACACACGTGTGCACATTTACGTGTGAAAGGAAGCAACAAAACAACGGTGTCCCCACATCTTCCTCCTCCCGGAGTGAGGGGAAGTGTGAGAGCCGCACTTTGATGTTGTGCAGCACACACCGTCTTCCTGAAGCTAACACACCTTTCCCCCCCGAGCCCTCGCTGCTCTGGGAGCTGTGACATTGACCTGACCTTGACTGTCCCATGTGTGTACTGTGCCTCTCTCTCTGGACGTGTTGCTCCAACTGTCACTCTGACAATTTGTGGATAAAGCTGTCACTGACACATCCTCTCAGGAAGGGCATTTAGGTTCAAGCCCGCCATGCAAAGCTCCTCCCCAGTTCCTTATCAATGATAAAGCTAATCCTTCAGCCCTGCACGCGGCCCCGTGGCCCCCTGAACTGCCCATCAGTGTGAGAAAGGGAACAAATAGAGGGGAGGGCAGGAGCAAAAGAGGAGAAAAACAGAAGGAATAGGGTGGAGAAAACGATGAAAAGACATGAAAACAGGGCTAAAAGGGGAAAAGAATGTGCATTCAGATTTGAGAGTGTGAAGAAAAAGAGCAGGTGATGAGAATTTGTGCACGGAACGAAAGGAGTGGGCCGCAGCGGTGACCTTGACAGCCTAATCTGTTTACAGATAAGTGTGTTGTGGTCCATGTGTGGGAAAAACAAGGCTCTCTGGGATGTGCGTGTGTGTGACCCAGGGTTAAGTGTCTTACACTCACAGGGACACACATCACACATGATGGAGTAACAGGGCGGAGGTTTACTGAAGGGTCCTATAGTTCAGGACGTTGTGACAGAGGGAGATAGAGCTGTCTGAAAGAGGAAGTCAAACCTTTCCTTTAGAAAATAAACTGCTATATGTCTCGCTTAGGGGCTCACTTGGTCAGCGTGACATATAGAGCCAAAAAGGAAATTAGATGTCAGGGTTATGTTCAGATGGTCACGTTTGCTGCTTCACTCCAAAAAATAGACAGTTGTGTAACAACATCAGCAGCAGCTTCCTGTTTGATACAGATATACAAATAATGTTTAATAAAGCTGCAACTTATGACCATTTTTATCACTGATCCTACTGTCTGACTAACAGACCTGAAACTACAAATTTTTACTGATTTGTTTTTGTTTTATGCCAACTGACTAATCAAAGAAGCTCCAGTTTTTCTGACAAAGTGGAGAAAAACAAAGTTGTCTCATTTCCCTTGAAAAGTAGAAAA
The DNA here is from genome assembly GCA_903364295.1 of Serranus cabrilla. NCBI lineage: Eukaryota > Metazoa > Chordata > Actinopteri > Perciformes > Serranidae > Serranus > Serranus cabrilla. Next base: position 312,449 of record CAFUXE010001256.1, read on the forward strand.
CCCGACTGTGAATCTGAGACTTTATAAATAGTGAAAATGAATTTACCTTTCATTAGAATTTTTGTTTTCTTCAGTATTTTTCAACCTGGACCCTATTTTCCCACGTTGTTGGGACATCAAGCGCAAGAGTGCAAATGTGAAATTAATCTAAATGAATCTATATAACATTAGATTTGTTATAATCTGTCATGAATCTGTTGATATTTTGCCTCTACATCTGACTTACTGAGTAACCGTTATTGCTTTTATCCTGCCGTGCTTTGGTTTGAGGTCAACTCAGTAACTTCAGCTAATAACTCTGTTCTGTCTGCAGCAGGTCTCTCCCCTCACTAAAACAGCGTTTTCTTTAGGATTTATTCTCCTCTTTGGCTGGCAGGAGTCAGACCCGAATGGTTGGAATTTGGAAATGCACAAACACAAACTATTACTTTATTTAAAATCTTTTAAATAACACTTTTTCAGTCCTCTTTCTAACTCTCACTCATGTTTCCACTGTTCCACTTCCGGCAACAAGTCATTTATTGCAACATTCAGATGACACGTGGTGGTAAAATGACTAATACCACCCTGCAGAATTACTCCACTATAAGTACAAGTTGTGCATTCAAAACTTACTTCAGCAACAGTACAAAAGTATCAGCATCAAAATGTACTTAAAGTATCAAAAGTAAAAGTACTCATAGTGCAGAATGGCCCCACTTTTATTGTCTATGATGCATTTATGTAAGAAGCATTTTACTCTTGTCCAGGTAGGGCTCATTTGAACTACTTAATGTACTTTTATGTGGTTTAATTAATAAACATGCATAATTTTTTTGCTATTTTTTCATGTTAAATCTTGACCTGAAAAGTAACTAAAGCTGGCAGTAAAAAGTACAATATTTGCCCCTAAACTGGAGTGGAGTATTTACATATGAGGAAATACTCAAGTAAAGTACAAGAACCTCAACATTGTACTTCAGTACAGTACTTGAATAAATGTACTTTGTTACATTCCACCACTTGACATTTCCATATTTCCAGAATGTTGTCAGACAAACATATAGTAACAATCTGAACCTGTCAGCGACAAAAACAAGCACTTGTAGTGGTCGTACGTTTGAACAGTAACGGACAATCATTCAGAAAATCATCACTTCCACACAAAAGGGTCCAGCTTGAAAAATATTCTTCTGTTTAATGAAACTTACTACAGACACTTTCTTCCTAACATGGTAATAAATCAATAAATCTTTAGCTCTGAGGAGCATGAAAGTAGAAGAAGCAGAACAGGGGAAACAAATCAAATATGCTTTTAAATATCTTCCAACATGTGCACGCATGACTCGTCTGAATCTCTCAGTGAGCTGCGTACAGTGAGAGTCTGAAGGTCTGACTGACGTACATTATGGACTCTGATTCATAAATCCACAGTAATGCACATGAAGCTGCTCTATAGATAGGACAGCACACGCTCTGTTACGGTTTCATTAGTGACAGAGGTGATTGATCACACGGAGACACGCTGAAGCTCTGCGGATCAATCCGCCGACCTGAAAGGCAGCTGTTATCAACATGGATTATCAACATGAGCCGTGTGGTCTGTGTGTGCGAGGTTGAACGGATCATTGAACGCATCATAGGGCACATAATCACAGTGTTGAGCCGACCGCCGTGTTCTTTCCAAAAGCTTTAGTCTTCCTCATCAATGGCTTAGTCTGACATCTACTGTTAGTCAGCAGCTTCCCTCATCTTCCTCACCGTTACCATGGATATGAAACTGATTTTCTTTCATATCTATGGTTGTACCTATTACAGATAAACTGTTTCACCAGAGTCACTTCACCCTGATCACCTGGGACCAGTTCACAACAAACAGCACCCAATAACATTCATATTCATTTCATATTTCAGTATCCATCCATCTTGCTGCGATAAGCTTCTATGGCTCGTGGCTCAAACCGGATACAGAGCTGATGCCTCAGATCACACTATAGATTATTTAAAGGCACACTAATACATTTAGTCAACAGCTGTAGTTACTTTTCAGGACAAAATCTAACATGAAAAACATGATGAATTTAAAGTGATTAGACTTTTTTTTTTAATTAAACCACATAACTTTTACAAAATTAAAACACTGCTCACATAAATGCATCAGTACAATAAGAAAAGAATATATTTGGAATATATAACAATCTGAGTGTATCCATTTCCTAACGAGTACTTTTACTTTTGATACTTTAAATACATTTTGATGCTGATACTTTTGTACTTTTACTTAAGTAAGTTTTGAATGCAGGACTTTTACTTGTAGTGGAGTCATTTCTCCACTACTGGTCATAACTAATGAATCCAGAGGGAATACTTTTGGGGGCGTCTATATATTGTTTTTTTTGGGAAAATCCTACATAGTATACCTTTAAATAAAAGTAGCAAAACCATGAGTGGTTACAGGTTCACTTCATTCATAAAACCGAGTTAACATAAGTAAACTTTGGTTCTATTTGTTTGTTTTTCTCTTTGTTGTTTATTTTTTTAATCTTTATTCATCATTGTTCTTATCGGCTTACTTTATATACGTTGTTTTTAAAAAGACAATAAACATTTGATCACAAAAGGTTATATGTTAAATTTTTTATGACTATTTGTGAACACAAACAGCTCAAATCCATTTAATTTGGCTTTTTATTAATGTCAAACTTACTATTTATATTACTAATACTCTTATTTTTATGATTCTTTTTATTTTAATTCCTTTTATCCTCTTGCATTTATTATTCCTAATGGTCTGTGTTTTTTGTCTATTGTTTGTTTGCCCTTGTTTCAATGTGTTACATTTTTTTTTTTTTTACTGAGGCACTTTGAGGCACATCTCTTGTACGAAAACTTTCCATGAATACAGTTTATTATTATTATTTATTCAACCATGATTATTATGATTATGATGAAGAATAAATAGATTTTGAAAAAGAGCCACAAAGTACAGACGCCTATCAAACGCCCCCACGCCCACTGCACCTGTACAGGAAGCCGAGTGGATCATGCTCCACATCACAGATCTGCCACAGCATGAGAGGAATAACAGTGCAGTGTTTTGCATGTAAGATACACCAGCGCCTCATTTATTTATGCAAGTTGCAGAGGGAATTCATTGATTTTATGCAGATATTTACCAATGCACAACTTCCTTTTCCTTCCACTGATAACGTGTACGCTGTGTATCGCCCATGTATCCTGTTGTGTACGTTTTCTGTAACGTGTGAAGAGGCCACAGAGGAGGGACGTGCAGCTCCTCCACATGAGAGCAATACGTGTGCACCCTCATGCTTAAACGACAACATACAGGACATTGTGTGACTCAGAGACAACAGGGGAGAGAGATGAAGTTGTTTGTGTGTTTGTCTCGGCTGCAGGCTACTGGGACTGAAGTGCAGGAACAGCAAGTGCTAAAAGTGTAAATCACTAACACAGGGAGCCGTTTAAAGAGGATAATCCAGGAACGCTTTGTCTGTTTAAGCTCATGACCCTCTCCTTGGTGGACATCTCACACACATAAACACACACAGATGCCCTCATGCGTACACACAGACACACAGACACAGGCTGAACGGAGGTTCCTGCTTCCTGGCTCCCCAGGCAGCTAATTACTGAGCCTTCCACACCAACAAAGGAAAGAGACTCTCTCCATTCAAACATATTAATCCCTCCATTTACAGGCTGCAGCAGAGGCGACTGCAGAGAGAATGAGCGGGGGGCTCGCTTTGCCTTCTGCATCTGCGTATGTGTGTGAGGAAAACACACAGAATATGTAGTAGGAGTTAATGTTGCAGAAGTTTATGTTGTGTGAGGCAGGAGGTGGAAATGCAAATGTATGCATTTGTAATTCATTAACTTGGATGTGTGAACTGTACTAATAAATGCTGCTTCTCTCCCAGGAGCTGTTATATGTCTCCTGACTGCTGTTTGGCTGATGAGGCTGATGACAAATCATGGTATCTATATGCAGCATCAACATGACTGCTGCCATAGAGACACATGCAATATCTTTTTATTTGTATCTATTTATGTAAACCATATCTTTTTCTCATTACATTTGTGCTATATTTTGTTTGTGCAATCCCATTTTATCGTACAACTTACTGTCGTTTTTTCCTTTTATTGAGATTTCATATTTGATATGACCAGGACTAGTGCTTTTACTGCTAAGCTGATCTGTTTTCTCGTCAAACACATTTCATTGGACTATTGACCCCATCTTAACCCAAATAAGACTAAAACTGAAACCCGAATTCGATATCATTTGGACCTGAGGAAAGGAATTGGAATCTGTTCTGGGAGAAAAGACTTCATTCATCGCATTTATTGTGCCTTTATGTCCTCTAATTTATTCATGTTTTTCATATCTGTATTCCATAAAGTCGGGTACTGAGGTCATTATCTTGATCATTCTGAAAAACAAGTGCATGCATTTTAATTTTGATGATATTTTTTTTTTCCATGAAAGCTTTCCTTAGAAATCTGATGAAATTATCTCATTAAGTGAATGCATTACACTTCCATAAGCTACAACGTTGCCTTGATCATTGTTTATATATCCAATATATGCTACTTTAACTGAAGGAAAAGAAAACATATTTGAAACCATATATTTTGTGATGCTGCTGCTAAAAATGTTTCATGAGGATATACAACATTGAGGGCTGCAGGAGCAGCTTTCACTGATGTAATGAATGTTGACCCTGCAGCTTTTTCTTCAACTGTCAACCATCTTTGTGTCATTCACATATCTGCATAGCCTCCAGTCTGAATAAACTACCAGATACCAGGTGGAAACATCCCAATTCTGCCCCAGAGCTTGTGATAAAAAGAGAAGTGTCAACATGTTCATGACAGGCACTACGGCTGTGCAATAGCCATGTTCCCAGTGGAGAATATTCCCTTTGTACTACAGAAAATAACATGTTTAGGAACCTTTATTTAAAATTGTCCATATGCAAGCATGATTTAAAGCAACCTGTCCCACCGAATCCTTACACCCTCCCACCATAAACTGTGTATATGCTGACGGAATCACATTATGTTTATTTGACATAGTCCAAAGCTCCCTACGCTCTCTGGTCAGATTTAATCCTATTTGTATCCCTTTGTCCCGGTTTGACATTTGGAGTAAGTGAATTGGCTGGAGTTATTTTTAGTGCCACCTACTGAAATGAAGTCGTAGTACAACCGCTGTAGAGCTGCACAAGTGCTGCATGTGTAGACTCATAACAGCACTCTAGGTAGGTTAGTGGGATAAAAAGCCATTCACTTGACTTCCTCTACTCCCACTGAAAAAGGAAAGAAATTGGTGTTATGTACAGTAGGGGAAGTGGGACAAGTGTGTGAAGAGAATACGAGAGGAGATGTGTGTGTGGCTCCAGTTGGCGTCAGACAGCGTGACTTCCACAAAGAGATCTGTTTTGACTAGATTCCACAACCCTTAGTCCTTCAGACCTGTGACATTTAATCTCACTAAGACCTCATTTACTCTGTTCACTGGGTAACAACATTCCTCAGATTAACAAGCCTGCTCCACAAGCCCTCAGCAGAGCATGTACCCATCCAAGCACACAAACTGCACCCCATTGTGACAAACAAGAAGCAAATGTTCTGCTCTACTCCAAACCATATTTGTCTCTTTATCAGGTGAGAACTGTGGCGAGACTCCTGTCATCCTGTAAGGAAAAACTCCCAGGTATTGTTTGCAGTTAGGTTCCAACAATAGGACAGGTTTCATTATGAGAATATTTGCTATGCAAATCTGAGGGAACTATGTGTACCTTCCTTACTGCAGGCAGGTATTTTACTTCCTGGCTGCAGGGCCAAGGCAGTGTGTAATGGTGTTTACTCTGCTCTGTGACACAGAGTAACTTTGTTTGCACACAGATCTCACTGCTCTGTGACAATGAGGAAGAGAAAATCCTGTGAAAATGGAAAAACATTATACAATAGATGCATGTTATTAGCCTTGAACAGTTGGCCCATCTCAATGAAAGCTGCAATGATAAGTTTACTAATCAATTAGTGGATTGACAGACAAACTATTTTGATAATTGGTTATTCCTTAAAGTCATTTTTCATCCCAAAATTGCAGAAAATGCTGATTTTTAGTCTCTCAAATATGGAGATTCCCTGCTTTCCTCCGTTTTAAATAATATCAAACTGACTTTGGGTTTTGGGCTAACAAATCAAGACATTCAAAGACATCGCCTTATATACATAAGTCTTTTTTGTTTTAGTTTTTAAAACATTGACATGTCTGATATGATAAATTATACCAAACATTTAATTCAAATTCTTCTGCAAAATGCCCCTTAAAGCCAATGTTTGTTTGTGAGTTTTTTAAAATGTAGTTTACTCAACAAAATGTGTGAACATTTGTAGAGTTAGAACAGTTTGATGGTGTGTTTTGCTAGCAATAGTTCTGTCAGTTAGATATGATTGGGTCAGAGGAATGCAATGCTAAATCATCCATCTTCATCTCCCCTCATTTTTGCATATTGTACAGATTATGATTTTTTGTAAAAATACATACATTTTAAATTATCTCTAATTTAATTGGTATTTGCCGTGAGAAGAAGGGAATGACTGGTATTGGTTGAAAAAAAAAATAATGATAATATAATGATGATATGGCTGGAGCCCTCAAACTGTTCATTACTGCAGGGTTGCTGTATTTCTGTTATTTTGACCACAATCTGCATTCAAGAAGTTGAAGCTTCCCTTTATCAAACAGTCCACTCTGGTAAATATTAACAAGACAGGTTTTACGTTTGAAAACACATACAAGATATCAGTAAGGGGATCTTCTGCTTGACATATTTTATTTTTATGTTGTTTGTTTGTTTGGACATATTTGAAAGAGAAATCATACAAACATGTAATATTTACAGTAATGTCAACCCCTTTATGCCTTGGTTTACATGTTCAAAAAGGAGTGAGAAGTCCAAACCTATTAATTCCCACCCCTTCTCCATAAGATAATGACTGATTTTTGACCAGCTTCCTTACTGATCTGAGCTTAATTACTCTTCCTAAATTTGAATAAATATAAAAAGTATTATCTTTTCAGAATCAGAAGTACTTTTGGTACAATTGCTGCTGTATAAAAATATAAATAAGTTAGTCTGTAAATAGAATAAAGGCAAAAAGCAGTATAAACAGTATAAAATACAAGTGCAACAAGTCTTAAGTTAATAGAAATATGTATGAATAGAAATAAAATAGAAATATAGAACTTAATTTAAAAATATTAAACATTTATCTCTGTCAAACAAAAATATAAATGGATCACTGATATACATATCCTTACCCAAAATAGAAATGTATCATAAAGTGCAATGCATTACTTGACTAGCTATCTTTTTGTATATGAGAGGGTTATTATATATATAATATACCATACATATAATATTTACACATCTATTAAATCACACTATTGCAGTTTTTAAAACGTGTTGATGTGTGTTCACCCCCTCCTCCCTGACAAAGAGCACCGGTGTTTTGATACCAACGGCAGCGCCGGCTCAGACAGTCCAGATCCGGACCGCGGTGGTAGGGTAACCGGTTATCCGCTCCGTGTTTTCCCGCAGACCATGTGTGGCCCAGCTGAGGTGACTGGCAGGACTTGTTTACTGGTGGAGAGACTCGCAGAAAGAGAGACTGAAAGAGGGGGAACCTGAGGGAGAGCAGCCGCTACACAGAACGGGAATCCAAGTTTTTACACTTGACCCGTCTTTTTAAGTCTTTTTATGTTTGTTTACCTCATTGTTCTTTGACTATCGGAGCTAGTGACTTTGTCTGCGCGTGTGTGTGTGTGTTTTTTATTTTTTAACTCTATCGCCGACACTGAAACCTCGTTTGTTTTGGATTAGCTAGCTAACGTTAGCTGTTTTTCCCCCATCAGCTAACGTTAATCTGAGAAAAAGAAACGGGCGGCGCGTGGTGGAGAGTTTGCTCACTTCATAGCAACGTGCAGGTTAAACGGAGCCGTTATTTTTTCCCTTCACGGCGAGTGGAAAAGAAGTAACGTCTAGTTCCCAAGTTTCCTCTTCTTTTGTTTTCTTTCTCCCGTTTTTGTCGTTTTATGGGTGTTCAGTCGTTTGCGGCGTGGTGGTCAGCGGGGGTGAAGGAGTTCAGAGGAAGGTCGTAGTGGGGAAAGCTGTATCGCTGCACGTTTTTCCTGCACGTAGCTGCTCGGAGGAGTTTCCTGGGATGTGCTCCCATCTGTCTTAAAAAGGGTGAGCTTCTGAGAAGATACTAGCAAAACAGGGGTGATATAAAGACCTGTGGACTTCAAAGGAGAAAGCGCAAACCCTGCCAACTCCCGTTCTTGGCTCTGCGTTTGGCGATATCCATAACTTCAGCTCATGCCTGCTGGAGGAGCAGAAGAGGAGGCTGTTTTTTAACGCTGTGCAGAGGAAAAATACATTTTACCGATTATTTTTGAAGTACCTCATTGGAGCAGTGCATTACAGAGAAATGAGCCCGGGGCCAGTGGACCTCCTTCGGGGACACCCGAACTAGCCCCCCTTGCGTGTGGGATATTAATAATAATACAGTTATTTCTCTCTTGATTCAAGCAGCAGAATTAAACAGATGAACGTGGACTGTCGCCTTCACTTATGGAAAATGAAGATCTTCACTCGCACATGTGTTGCCAGAACCCAAGATCACGTTATTTAGTGGTCTGCATTTTTTTCCAGGGCTCACATACATCACAAACTTGGCTGGGAAGATACTCATAAATGTAGTACCCCCCCGTCTTACGGGGGGCAACGTTGATCGATTGGACCTTATTTTTTTTTTAAAGAGTTTGTTCAATACTTTTGATATTCCTTTTTTTGAGATAAACATTTCTCCCTCAAGATTGTTCTTTTGAGAAGCTTCAAGAGGAGAGCACAACTTAAAGTCAAAATGAGACGGTGGACGCTAAAGCTGCGAGCACAAATTGTGTTTTTTATCATCGGCACCTGCATTATATGCCAGTGTGGACTAATAAACGGAGAAAGTAAGTATTGTTTTTACATTTTTATTCTTAACAATGTTGTTGCATGTTTATCGTGGCACATTTTTTTCTGTTTCCCTGTATATTTATTATAAATATGTGTAAGTTAGTACATGCAAAAGAAAGAACAGTTAAAGTGAATACCACAATACAGTAGATATTACACATTTGTGTAAGATTATTGTATCATTGTAGGAAGACAAACTACTATTAAGTATCACAAACACACCAAAGAGATCCATAGACACTAGTATTATTATTTCAATATTATAAACAGATTTAAGTACGTTTGTCTTATAACTGACACGGTTTTGATACCTGATGTGGGGCTAATGGAGCTCCGAAAATAAATGCATTTATTGTCTTTATTTTATTAATTAAGATTGTAAATTTTAGTCACGAGACTCTCGCCTTCATTCTGGCGCATGCGTAAAGTTTCATACAGGGTCTAATTAAGAGGCTAGTAATATCAGTTGTTGCGTATGCGTAGCTGCGCGCTAATAATTGATATTCCTGCGTAAATTTATTGAGTAATATTCCCGCCCCCCTCGCGCCGTCTCTTAAAGGTACATGTTTCAGCGGCCTGTGTTAGATGCGCCAGCCCCAGGGCCAGATTAGTCGCTGTAACTGGACGAGTGTGGTCTGCTGCAGCGAGTCTAAACTGGGAGTAGCAGGATTGGCCCTGTGAGCGCAGCTAGGCCTCTCATGGCGACAGACACACACCGACAACAACACGCACACGCACACAATCACGCACGCTCGCACGCACGCATGCACACGGCACTGCTGCAGCCTGAACGTAAACAAATTAGCCGCCGACGCTAAGAAGTCTCTTTATAGGTGGTGGATTAGCCTACATTGCTCTTTAGCAGATCCCACCAAAGTATGGGCGTCTTCCTCACTGGGGGATGTCTTTTCTGTGTGGTGTTTTTTTTTATTTCTATCAGTGAATTAGGGTTTTGATCGTAATAATATAACAGTGAGTAATATAAACAGTGCCACGATGCCTTGCAAGAGAGCTAGAGAGAGAGAGGGGGGAAGCGCTGTAAACCGCCCAATAACCTCGCCTTAATAATAATAATGTTAGTGAAGTGATAATTTGCAATATATTTTTTCCAATTGATGCGAGTATTGTTGGCTGTTGTAGCATCAGAGCAATCCATATATAATAAAATACCCTAAATTAAAATAATGTTTTTTTTAATGTTTGATCTCTATTAGATAAGTGTGATATCAAACAAGTTACAGAAATACATTGCTTTACTTCACATTTTCTTAAGTCCAGCTGTAACTATATTTTAAAGGTAAATCTTTTAATATTGTCAGTGGGAGAGGATTGAATGAGAGAAGAAAAAACAGCCTTGTTATTTAAGGTAGATTAATTGTTGACCAGCTTACTAATGTTATCTCAGTTTGAATGAATAAATGTCTCAATGGAAAACATTCATTCTAGGTAAAGAGTATCTGAAGTAAAAGTGCACAGAATTTATAAAAACACATTAAAGCAATTAAAGGACATTTGACATGTGTATTAGTTGTTTTAACCTTTGGCCTACATTTCAACTTTTGAGATTTGTGCTCAATGTTTTTACATAATGTGTTACAAAAGTCCTCAGTGTTTCAATATATGAAGTTAATGTATGCAGATCCAGCAAGTGAGTACAGTGAGCCTTTAAGTTAAAATTAGGAAAAGAATCGGCTTAATGAAGCCATTAATAAAATAGTGTTTGCTGTTTCTTTGATCTTTTAATTTAGCCACATTCTGGCTCTTGTAACTTTGAGTTGTGTTACTTAAAAATGGCTCCCAGTGGCCAGGTTCAAAGGAAATGTTCTGGCTACTTTACATAGGTCATGTATGCAGACAGAACAGAGGCCCCTGAAAGGGGCTCTTATGAGACAGGGCTGCTGGTACCCCTCCTTCCTCCTTTTTTCGTCTTTCTTTCTCTCTTTCTCTCTCTCTCTCACACTCTCAGGGAGTGGAGTCCATGTCATTGGCTGTTTCTGGCTCCTGATTTACTATTTACTCAATTCTCTGGGAAGTGACCATATTTGGCACTCTTGAGATGTTTATGCCTCAGGACGAGGGGGGGCAACAACCAAAATACTTAGAATATTTCATTCTGAATCCACACACTGTCTGACATCTTTCCCTCAGTCATGGGAAAGAGGAAGCAGTATTGATATATAAACCACGCTGCGGCTGTGATCAGCTGAATGCTCTCTAGAGAATGTAATAAAACATCTTTTACAGGCTGTTAGTTGATTTTGATTGGGCTGTTTGTCATAGTTATCAGCAGTTTTCTGAGGTAAGGAGCTGTCTCCTGGTCTAACTCACGACAAACAAGTTGTGCAACTGGGAGCCGTGCCCCCTTCTTGTTCCTCTCAGGCTTGTAAGCACAGCTCTGTTGGAAAGGGGTAGTGTGCATGTGTGTATGCATGTGTTGTTATGTATGCTTTTCCACAGTCTGTTAAACCAAAACTGTCACACAGACTGCAAAGCCTAAAGAATCTCCACCCTGCCAATGTGAATTAAACATCCAAAGCAGTCTCATTTGTTCAGGAACAGTTGAATAGTTGTAGTTCCAACACTGCTGGTGTAGTAATTCGTCGATTTATAGAATTAGGACATCTAGAAATGTCCTCCATTTGCGTGTGAGTTTGTATGTAGCCCATTTGGATACTCAGGCACTCTCCAGTGGAGTGCACACAGTGGCATTTTCCGACAATGCTGTGCATGCTATGGAATTTGTTTGAAGTGGCCCACCATGTAGGTGCTTGTGCATGTGTCTGTGTGTGTGTGTGTTGTGTGTACACGCATATCAGTATGCACCCCGGCCACCCTGTGCTGTCTGCAGGATCTCATCTCTCAGCTCCTGACCTGCCCACTTCCGGGCAATGTATGTTTTCCGTGTATCTTTGTATGTGTGTGTGTGTGTGTGAGAGTGTTTGTGTGTGTCCGGAGGAGGTGGTCATGCATGGGAACAGTGTGTACCAGAGCGGGAGGCTCAAGAGTGGGCTGCCTGTTAGCACTAGCCCCTGCACCCTGAGTGGCCCCTTGACCCAGCACACATCCAAGTCATCAAATGGACAGATTGCATGATGCATGTTGTTATGAAGTTAGAAAAAGCTAACTTATGAAAAGCTGTCTGATGCATAAAAACAGTGGCTGAGGGAAAAGTGAAGAATGTCACAATGTAAAACAGAATTCACATTCTTCTACTGGATCCATTACTTTATGTCAGAGGCCAAAATGGCCAGAGAACAGACACGAAAAGACTCTCTATAATCCTTTTCTAAAACGTTATTTAAAGTCAGTTTCTCTCACAGTAAAGCAGTTTTGATCTGGCAGCCTGACCGTTTTGAAGCTCATATCGATACTTCAGAGTTCAGATAAGATAATAGATAATGGCATGTAGAATAAATTTAATGTTTTGATATATGTACTTGACAAAAACAAACATTGAGTGATTCATTCATCAGCTAGTTTTAATCAACAATAAAAATAAATACAGGGTATGGGCTCTATGTGCAATTTTTTTCAGATACTGTCGATAAGGATCAAATGAGAAAGCGAGCATGCTTATTTATGAGACAGTTGTTAGTGAGATGAGACAACAAATACTTGAAATAGCTATTATATAGAACAGTTTCTTCTGAGTACAAAAATGTTGTCATTTTTGTTAACGATCCCATTTCTTTGTTTTTAAAGCAATTTGATAAGGATATGTATTGTATGACATATTAATGTAAAAACTAAACCAGACGGGACAACATATTCAGTTTGCTATATTGTAAAGGAATGAAAAGAAGGCAAATCTTCACATAAGACAAGCTGAAACCATCAAATGTGCTTCTTAGCTTGAAACCCCCCTGAAGGATTAATTGATTGTCAAATTAGCGACCCATTAATTGTTGATTATATCATCTGTAATGGTTAAATTATTGACCAGGACTATGCCTGATTTGTCTTGATGATGGGAAAAAAAACAAGAATATTCCATGGTATAACATTTCGAAATTTTATTTTGGGCATGGCACAATGTGTGAGACTTTGTAACACACCTTGTTGTAGGTTTATGCAGAATTGAGATATAATCACCAGTTGCTTATAACAATGTTATTATATAGCATTGCATCATATGATTAACATTCTACTGTTTTAAAAAGCATTTCACACATACATACAACATAATGCATTCAAAATTAGTTGAAACTAATTGTTGTTGTTGCTGCCTGTCGCTTATTGTTCTCATGCCTCGTTATTAGAACAGCCTTTACTGAATGTTTAATGGGCTTCATGCAGAATTGTGACTTTCACAACGCAGCAGCAGCGCTCATCACAGATTGCCATTGTACGTTTGGTTAGTCCATGTTCACAGAGCCTGCAGACAATGGGGGTCATGAACTGAGGACTCCACCAGCTGTGTGCTGCATTTTGAGTGTTGGACAGGAAGGCAATATGTACTGCTAAAGGAAATGAACTGTTGGGGTGCCTTTCCTAAGTGCTTCCTCTTCAGCCCTTATCTTTCCAAGTATCTCTTACAACTTCTCCTGACTTGCCAATGAATTTTTTTCATTTAGTTTGCACGTGTGTGTGTGTGTTCCTGGCAGTGTTTTGCTACAGCAACACAAGCGGAGGATGAAAAACACAACTTGACCTTCTGACTCCCACAATTCACAGTTGTATCAGCAGACAAGCAAATGCATTCCGACAGTGTGTTTGCTTGTGTGTTCAGTTGTGCCTTCTTTCAACACGCGCTTCAGTATGCTGTTTACAATGTCTGCATTATGTTATTGATGGTAAATGCCTCAAGAATGTTTTTAATCGGTAAAGAAAGTAGAAACAACTATTAATTGCAGTGTTCCTGGTCCCTATCCTTTGCCATCAGTTTCAATGTTTTTAGAGCCTTTTGAGACCAATACAGATTTTAGAAAGGCAAAATAAATTTTGAGCCCCGCTGTATTTAACCCACAATTAGCTAATTCATGCATTTGTCATGTATGAGGACAGCAAGGAGGATGATCATGTTTAGAGTGAAACAAAATAATAATATGTGACACCATTTCTAAATCGCAGCAAACATGGATTTCTGCATTATATGCTTTATAAAAAAGTTTTAAAGTTTTCATTTTGGACTTCATACACACCAGTACCGATACATACCCATACATCTGCGGTAGGCTAATGTCCGCCAATGAAAGTAGTTTTTATTAGAAATAACTCACTTCATGAGTTATACACATATGTGTATTGAATGTCTCTATAAATACAACAACACAAACCATAAGCCACATTGTCCATTGCTATGGAAAACTCCAGCCACAGTTATTCATGTTCTGAAAACTTTGTTGCTGCTGTCTTCATATCCAACACAGTATCATGTGAGGCTGAAATCTGTACATTAGGCTTTTGCTGTTTTTCTTAATATGGAGCTTAGCTGATGCCCTTTTCTCTGACTCCCATTCCTAGATAGAGAACTGTGGCTGTTTATGTAAACCTCTACTCACTGCACAGAAATGTGGTTGAGTTGGGAGGGGATTGACGGGGTGTGGGGATCACACACACACGCACATAGACAAACACAGAGAGCGCCGTTACGCCATGCTGCAACAATCTGATTTGATAGTCCTTGTTGCTGTTTGGATCTGCCCTATTTTAACTGTTGGTGACTTCACACAGTAAAATCCAAGTTGAGCTGGTCCTGTAATACCAGGATCAGCAATAGGATCTTTTGGGGGCCTTTTGCAGTCCATGTCCATGTCCTAATGTGTGTGAATTTAAAAAAAATTCCATCAGATTGGCTTGTTTCTGTGTTTTTTGAAGATACTGTCCCAAAGCTGATAAGGTTGAACGCGCCTTGATTTGATCATGATGAGGACAAATTCCACTTTTTGAAATTGTTGAATCGCATGTGATCCAGACTTTAGCTGCACAACCAAACATCCAAAATGACTCCCTGCACAGTTCGTTGTCCCCCCTTGCTTTGTAAACAACTTTAAAAAAACAAGGGAAATGTCTTTGGTAGAAATGACGTAAAGCTGCTGGCTCAGTGGGCCGGCGCCTGCCCAGTTCAAGAGATATAAGTGTTTTTCTTTTGTTTTGGCAGCTCAGCGGACAGCAGACTTTTTATGTAAGCAATTGTGTAGACAGAAAACTTTGTGACATTTTAAACAGTGTTTCCAGATTTATCTACATTAGTGTGAGAGACGAAGGCTGCATTGTTTGTGTCACATGGGAATCTCTATGTGGGCTCTGGTGGTTGCAGTCCAGAAAACCATCCTGTAATTTGAGGGTCACACTAGCACATGTTAACGTGTCCATCTCTGTCGGACACTGATCTTCTAGATGTTTCTGATTCTCCGACTTCGGTGATGAAAGCTTAGATGTATGCAACTTTGTGTCTTAAAAGGAAATGTGAAGAAACAGCTTCCTGTTTACAGTTCAGCAGCAAGGATGTGGAAAAGATGTAACAGAGATTTGAACAGCTCTGTAATGTGCAGGATAGAAGAATTCTGAATCATTTTTTTATATATCTATATTCAATTTTCTATATTCTGAGGCAATAACATAAACCATTTACTGTATTTATGGATATGATTTATGTCGAATTAGCATGTTTTTAGTGACTTTCTGCAGTACTAGTAGTTTGTAATTGTGTTGAAGTTAAAGTTTCTGGTATCACGATGACCTTAGTTTCATGTGTCAAAGTGTTTCAGTGCATTGGGATGCGTGTGTGTGTGTGTATGTGAGTTTGTTGGGTTGGAGTGACTGTGTAACTGAACCTGATGGGTTAAATGTATTTTGAGGACAGTCATATGACTGAGAAGTGGTCGTTTGACACACAGCCCAGTGAGTCTCTTAGCAGTTAATTGCAACCACACACACAGGATCAAAGTGTTTATAGTTGTTATTGAGTGGAGAAACCGATGGATTCATGCTTTTGTATTAAAAAACACTGGCTACCGATGATGAGTATGACGGATCAATCATGGACATTTGCTGATTGTAAATGTCAAAGTAATTTAAACATCATGGTTTTATAGACCCAGGCAACTGTTGACATTTGATCACAAACCCACAAATTGTAGCTTGTAGTTGTGTTTGAAATTGGTAGATTTTCTTCACTCACCAGCCAAAACAAAAACAATGTTAATGTGTTGAGTAGCTGGTGAAACTTAACATTCACAAGCCATTTGGCCAGTGGACAACCCTGATTGGTGCAATTTCCTGTATAAAATAATTCAAATCAGACTTTAAACTCAACCAGCCAGCTTCAAATATGTGATGATGTGCTTGATGAAAAACCATTAGTAGGGAGGTAATCCTGAATGTGAAATAAAAAAATGAGGGACCTAACTTATGCATTATCCCTATGCATTTAGACTTTTTTTTAATTTTTTAAACTAATCAGCCCTTATCAGCCACTGTAAAAATTTTAAATCTGAATCTGTTATAGTTGTACTTGGTCTTTTCCTCCCTGTGTCCAGGCTTTTTCTCTCTCAGCTGCATTTCTCTCTCCCTCTCCTCCCATATCCATCTCTCATTCTCCCTCCCTCCCTCCGTTTGCTTTTACGTTCAGGGGTAAGAGGGTTCACTCTCATCCACTGATTTGTTTTTCTTTCACACTGCAGATGCGCAC
>CAFUXE010001256.1:336785-367807 GCA_903364295.1 Serranus cabrilla
CCCCCCCCTTTGGGCTCATTAGCGGCTGATTGGGTTGTTATTGTAATTAAGAGCTCCTGTACAGCCAGTGAGAGCACCAAGCTGTCTGCTTATGGGTGGTCCTCAGTGGGAGGGTGGGCTTTAGAGGGGTCACGGTCATTGTCCACCAAAACCCCCCACCCACACAATGTCTACCAGTTTTTTTTTATATACAAAGCTCTGTTTATGTAAGTCAAAGTCTGAATTAAAGCAGCAGTTCACAGTATTTGTCTTTGTAGCACAGCATTTTCTTTCTTTAGATGACAAAAATGAAAAATTGTCCAGCAGGTGTCTTCCACTTTCTTGTTGTGTCTCAATTTTTTCTCATACTCTCAGGCTGTTGAGTAGTTTATGCTGTAGGAGAACATTGCTTATGGTTGTGTTTGTTGCCAGTAGGTAGCAAACTCAACCCCCTGTGAGTGTGTGTGTGTGTTGCTTGTCACATAACAGTGGTCCATAGCAGTCCTCCATTCATGCATGTGATCACCAACCGTCCTGTAGGTCCCTTACGTCATCCTGCGTTCCTGCCTGGGCTCAGGTTACACTTTCACCCCACTCACTCCCCTCCCATCATTCCCCTGCACCCACCCCCCCACCCCTTCTTCTTCCCCCTTCTCTATTCGCGCTCTTTGCCTCTCCTGTGTCCCCCTGCTCTTAAACCTGGGAGGAGAGAAGGAGGAGATGGCTCATTATTTTAAAGACACAGCAGCTCTCACAGGCAACCCACAACTACATAACAATCCTTCCTCCACTCCTTTACTCTCCCTCCTTCTCCTCCCCTCTTCCCCATCTGCCCCCCAATGACCCCCCCACCCCCCTCTCTCGCTCCTGTCTGTCGAAAACAAGACTCCATTTTGCAGAGGGAGCTCCCGGCAGCACCGTGTACTGCTTCCCCTCATGGCCCACTAACATTTCTTTGTGTCAATAAAGCTTCTCCACTGAAAGATGTGATGTGTGCTAGCCTGTTAGCATGTTGTGTGAAGAGAAAGACCTAATTCATAGTAATAGGTTTTGTACCTGTAGTTTGGAAAATACAGTAATGTGTCCTCTTGGTGTTTTCTTGAAGATCATTATGGGCAGAGGTGAGTTGCACCCTGGCCCTGTTGGTATTGCGTAACGTAGTTTGTTATGTTGTCGTGTTGCACAATAGGTATCCGGTTAGTGCTGCAGGCTGACAGCAAGTGGGTGGCCTGTAGGCCTGTTTGATGTGTCCAGGAGATAAGGCAGGAGGGGCACAGAGGTGTAAGGTTGCTGTTATCACTGGGAATAACACCAACTGCCACGAAGAAGTGTGTTTGTCTGTTTTGGTTTCTGATACAGTATGTGTCTAATAAAGAGGGTGCGGCCAGGGCAAAGTGGCTAGCTTGCCTGAATGAGTAGCTGTTGTTGTTTCAAACTCTGCCTTATCTGATGAGATGCTTAACAGCTGAAATGGATTTATTGTCTTATTTTATGAGTTGTTGTTGGCTGCTGGCAAGGCTGGCTGCAGCCGGAAGTGTGCAAAGTTTAGCTGGCTCTGGCCACGTCCACACTGGATACATATTAATAGTCCATTTAAATGTTTTCCATCCACATTACTGTTTTCAGATGGTTTTCGATTAATTGATTTAATTGAATAATTTAATTGAATTAATTTTGCAATATGCGGACCGACTGACCTCGCTGACAATTAATGAATGAATGTGTCAAAGTCAAACTCTGCTGCATCGTTTATTTACCTCCGCCAAGGAGGAAAACTACTAGTAACGTTTTGAGCAGATACGAATTAGGGAATATATACACAAACTAATTTTCACTTTCATTGACATTTGAGCTCGGAAAAGAAGTTCCCAGATTGAAAAATAGATTTAAACACCCTGTCAACTCAAAACGGCAACTCTGAAATCTAGCTAAAGTTTTGGTACACATTTTATGGCTCACCTGATTCATTCAACACAGGAAAGCACTATCAAACACTGAGCAATAAAATACAACACATCTCCTTTGTAGCATCCATATTGTTTCCATATTGCGACGGCTGGTACCTTTTTATAAAGGTTTGTCCAGTTGTGGGCATCTATTGCAGCCTGACCTTCTTCCAGTTCAGGTGTTCCAGTTGATAGTGGGTCACCGTGACATATTCAAACACATTTAGATATCCAGTCAGCTGCTCGCTGACCAGCGAGAGACTGAATAATTAACAGAATGGCTGCTCTTGTGTACAGAAGAGTAAAGTTGATAGCTACTGTTTAATATCTCACCTGCACAATTCCTTTTATCTTAAAGGTTTTGTGACCATGTCAAATAAGATAACTGTTATCAACATACCTGCGTGTGTTTCATTACTCTTTTGTAAGGCGTCCTATAGAAGCAAATAGCAAGATTTTGACATTTGGTCTTGCTGTTGCATGTATGTTTCTCTTCAGTTTAAATGTTTGAAGCTCTTTTTATTTCATTCTGTTTTTACTTAGGCTTTACATGGATATTTAAACATCAATTTGAATCTTGTTTCCCTTCTAATCTAATCCAGACATTGTCCGAGACAAGAGGCTACCAGATGGGACTGAGTAAAATATGATCTGACCATTCGATATCTTAGTTTGACTTTTTCCACTGACCCCTATTGCAAACATGCTGTTGTAGTAAACAACATGGTTTGATTTGGCAATGCAGCGATTACTGGCTTTATTGGCACATATCCATTATGAGAAATTACTTAACTGTTCCATTGATGTGCTGCTGGTCAGAGTTTGTACCTGGATTGTTGACATGTTTGCCTCACTAACCATTAACAGAATGGGAAGTTAATAGGTAGCTTACACCTGGGGAATGACGGAAACTCAATGGATTGCAAGTAGTCCGCTGCAATGATCTTCAACCTTTATTCCCATTTTAAGATGCATGTTGTAGTGTGATTGATTTTTTTCTTTTTTAGCATGTACTGCATGGTAGCAGGGGATTGTGCGTATTGAATGGGGAACATAGGAAGAGGTGGCAAGCAGATGGGGTTCACACCATTAAGATGCATGGAAGACACATACAGACTCAGTGTAATTAGCAGTTGTGTGTGAAAGCAGCAGACTAGATGGAGACCATAAGACTGCTTCTGTGATAACGGGTTCAGTTTACCATATATGCACAAACTCAGGCCCCTTTTCAATAGTTTTGACTTTTTACAAAATGAATATTAATGACAGATATTCACCTTTTATTGCCAAAATTGGTTTCATGTCAAATAGTGTCCTATGAGCCATTCTTTACTTGGTGTTGCAGTTAATTCAATAAATGACTGAGAGAAGAAGCCTTATGTTTGTTTCTCATCATGGAAAACAGTTTGAAACATTACCTTTACCAACTGCATTTAAGTCAAATTCTTACATGTTTGTTTTTGACCATAACCATCTGTTTAGGGCCATTATGGCTGATAGGATGGTTGATATGGAACGTGCATGATTGAAGTTACAATCTTAAAAATCTGTGTTTTGTTGTCTTTGGCAGCACTAATGGCTAAGTGGTAATCATAGGAGTGCTTTTGGTGTCTTGGATTTTTCCTGGGAATGTTGCCACAGACACCCAGTCTGTAGTACTGCAAATGAAGGGGCTTTCATCAGTGGACCGTAGGCTCAGTCGCCATTGTGTTACCTCATTCTGCGAGACATTTATTTAACAATTAATCTAAAATGAAAATCTCTGAGATTATTACTTCAAGTGAAATTATATGTATGCCTTCATACAACTATTGTAGTTAGTACAGTTCACTGAGTGCAAATTGGCGTGTCAACACCAAATAATATATGCAAATATACCTCTCGTTTTAACACTATGTTCAAACATCTTCCCTCATGACACCCCATCAAGCAGTAAATCATCTGCTCTTTCAACAGCAACTCTGTTCACATGAACTGACATTGCTTTGATCAGATGTTGGCTACAAGCCTGTTCATAATATTAGGGGTATCTGGTAAAAAACATTCCGCCTGTTCGACCGATCCTGACGGACAAATCAAAGTTCTATTAGTAAATTTGTAAACCTATTTTTTTAAGTGATCAGTGATTTTAAGCCTTCTATTATGATGGCAACAGTATAACCTTTTTCATTGTAACATTGTAATGGTCTTATATTATTTAAACAATGAAGCATTCTTCCCTCCCATTAAACAATTTAAACAACTTCTGAGGAATATATTGGAAATGTGCATTTTATTATTTGTAACGAGCAACAAAAGCAAGTCTTTTCTCTCAGTACATCTCCTTAAGTAACTGTCCCCTAATGAATTCTCCACTCTTCTGATGTGTGTGTGTGTGTGTGTGTGCATGCATTAGCTGGTCCAAATGTGGGCTTGTGTGTGTGGGTGTGCCAGTGTGCAGCAGCTAAAGAGTATGAATGAGCATGGATAAGCATTTTGCTTCCAGGCTTCATTTCTGTTAACCCCTTCATGTTCTGCTTCATTCAGATCAGACAGTGCCATGCAGTAATTTCCTCTCTGGAGAAATAATGCCGGAGCCAATAAGAAGAGAGTCTCTTTTTGTGTGTGTGTGTGCGTGTGTGTGTGTGTATGTGTGAGAGAGAGAGGGAGGGAGCGCTTGCGGCCAGTCAGATTGTAGAGGGGACTTTACTGAGGCTGTTTCATGAATGGCTCTGCTCTACTTAATGCAGATCACTAGTGGTTTCATGGCTTAAATGGGAAAAAGGGATCTGTTGATGTTCATATCCGGTTGTTTTGATGCTGTTACGAATCAAAGATGAATCTTTTCCCTGTTTGGCCTGTTACTGTAAGCCACAGTTAAGGAATGACATGTCTCTCCATTTATACTGTGATGTGCTCTCATCAATGGTGGTACACTAAAAATGCTGAAACGATAAGTCAATTTCTACTTTTTCTGTTAATCATCGTTGTTTTTCAAGAACCCCAAAACAAACTCAGTTCTATAGATTTTCTGCTTTACTTTGTCCTATGTGATGAACTTGCAAATGAATTGCATTACCCTGAGCTGTAGGAAATTTTAGCATTCAAAAACATTACAACAAAAACTGAACTTTTAAACCTTTATGATGGTGGGATTTATTTCAAGGCTGTTGTATTAGATTGCATTAATTTTAGGGAGGTGTATGTATTTTGATACAATTACTAATTAGTCAGTAACCTCATCCAACAGTCAAATATGCAAAAAGCTATAGCTACCTAATGCTAGTAAATACATATTTGCTAATATGGGCTGAATGAATGTGTCTTAAGAATGTGAGAATTTGTTTTAGCAGAGCTACTTATTTACTGGGCAGGTCCCTCTTTTCATTTGATAAATGACAGACAGGGCTCAAAAGGTGTCTCAACAAACATAGTCAACACTGAAATTGATGTTTTTATGACTGACTTCGTATTGTTTCTTACATCTCCCTCCCTCTTTATCCCTCCAGTCTGCCAGAGTAAGGACATCCGGAACAATGTGACCAACCTCCAGTCGCTGGAGAACTGCACCATCATCGAGGGCCACCTGAAGATCCTGCTAATGTTTAAGACCAAGACCGAGGACTTCCGGGGTCTCAGCTACCCAAAGCTGCGAGTGGTGACCGACTATGTGCTGCTGTTCAGGGTCTACGGCCTCGATACCCTCATCGATCTCTTCCCAAACCTGACGGTGATCCGTGGAAACAACCTCTTCTTCAACTACGCTCTTGTGATTTACGAGATGCTGCAGCTGAAGGAGGTGGGCTTCCACAGCCTCATGAATATCACCCGGGGCGCCGTGAGAATCGAGAAGAACCCAGACCTGTGCTACCTGGCCACCTTGGACTGGTCCAAGATCCTGGACTCGGTGGAGGACAACTTCATCGTGGCCAATAAGAACGACAGAGAGTGTGGAGACGTGTGCCCCGGCACGGCCCAAGGTCAGACCATCTGCCCACAGAACACCATCAACGGACACTTCAGGGGACGATGCTGGTCACAGAGCCACTGCCAGAGAAGTAAGTGTATATGTGTCTTTATGTGTTTAACAGGGGAGTGCTTATTGTGTTTTTTTTTAAACCCTCAAACGGTCCTATTTTTTCCTTTTTAGTGGGACTTACAATTTGTGAGGATATCAATATTTTTGACGTCCATAATGATAAAAAAAAAATTCATAGAAGTCATAGAAAATAGTTGCTCCTTATAGCTATAGTACAATAGCTTTTCAAGCTATGCAAGAGCATTAACCACCAAAGAGAATATCACAAAATGCTACTTCCATTCATTCATACATTCACATGCATATTTTTGATGACGTTGACTGTAAAAGGATGTATAACCCAAGAACTTGCCTGAGAATCATCATGTTTTTAAGTAACCCAGTGATAGATGTATATATCAATGGGTATGTTACAAACAATAACTGCTTATAGTTATTCGGCATCATTTTAATGGTTCCAATTGGTCAAAATATAAAAGAATAGGAGTAAAAAATGGGTCTCAAGTTGTAGCCCACAGCAAAATAACTGACTCAGTGGCATCATTATACTTCCTGTTTAAATCCCCAGCATTTGTGTCAAAATTTGTTGCGTTTTATTAGAAAATCGATTGTTGTCGGGTGTGTAAACCAGCCGTACACTCGCCACATAAAAGACATTAATGTGTTGAGCAGTGGAAAAATCTCCATATTGACTGGCTGTTGTGTGCAGACATGATAGTACAGCACCTTTCTAGAATCCATCACGCCGCTCATTGTAAAGTGCTCCATTGAGACACATAATGAGAATATGCACTGGAGATTTTTCTTTCCCAGAAATCAATTGTGACGACCAATGTTTTCATTCCAAATGGTTTATGTAATGATTTCTATGATGCAGTGGGTTGCTCCTAATATCAGCAGCCAGGGGTCGTGGAGTCCCTCTGATTAGCATTCATTGACTGGAGCATTGTGGGCAAGTGATCTGTAATTATAGGCTCGGGATCTGCTTGATGTGTGAAATGACTCAACTGCATTGTTGAGTCAGGGAACTGCAAGCTCAAAGGTAGGCATTATGAGAAAAAATGCAATGAAAGAAAGAAGGTTAGAGTGGGAGATGGACAGCAATAAACAGTATAGTACACTTGTTTGTTTGAAATTGTTAAGATATTCTCTCCTTTTTAGTAGCAAAGAGCTGTGGGTTTGCTTGGTGCTGCGGCCAGCTGCCAGCATGTCGGCCAGTCAGTCAGTCGGACAGTCAGTCAGTCAGTCTTTCCTCTCCTACCATAAACACAGAGAATGGCTTCTATTGTAAGACACACAGAGAGAATGCTTATTATTTTTTGAAGGCGATTATAGCTTGTGTTGTTTTTTTTCTTCTGTCTCTGTGTCTGACAGAAAGGCTAGCGTTCAAAGCAAAACGACCTCGGCCATGTTTATACTTTAACATCGACTGTTGCAGCCCGCATATAATGTTGGCTCCTCGATTTTCTGCCAGGTCTCACTCTCGGGAAAGTAATACAGGAAATGGCTCTCTGTGTGTTTTAGTCCCCACACATACACATGCGTGCAAACACACACATTGCTTTAGAGTTTTCATTTAACCAGCTGTGAAGCATTCAACTTGTTTTAATGGTTGGGTTAAAATAATGCATTTTAGTATTACGGAGAAGAAGCAATGAGAGGTGAGATTGCTACCCAGGACTTCAGGTGTTGGAAAACTTTCTTTAAAAAAGTTTCTGATGATACAATTAAAAGCTCAAAATTCCAATGTAAGGCAAAGTTTTTCTTGTTTGAAGATAGTAGTTCAAGTAGATCTTATACGATTTCAGCGTAGACACACTTCCGTTTTTTGGATTGAATGTGCAAAATACTGTTGGTCCTGAAGAGTTAAACATTAACTAAACCAATATGTATAATTCAGAAGTTTTGGTAATTTTAGCTTATTTGTATTTGATTTGCATTTTCTTTTCCCCCTTTACCTCCCATGCATTCTCACTGTATACTCTTGTCAATGTGGTGCTAAAGTCTCTTTAGAAAACTTTTTTATTCCTACATTGGGCATTCACAAGTGTAACTTCAGAGAAGTTTGATAGCTCCGGCCCCTGGGCTTCATTCAAAGACAAACCACCTGACCATTAAAAAAAGAATGTGGACTGATAAACAGAAGTGGGTGTACATACAGTACGGCAAACAACCTGTTGCACATGTGCGTTCATGTCTCCTTTGCTCCGGATAGGCCGGGGGAGCAGGTATGACGCTGTGCTCTGCGTCACGTGACAGGCTCCAGTTAAGTTAGGAGCTGTATGTCAAAGCAGGAGCCATTTCTAGAACATGATGCAATGGCTGTCTGCCCCTGCGGCGGGGGAGTGTGACTGTGGAGGCTGTGCATAGGGATGATACGTATACACTTACTGTAAATGGTTGCGTGTTTGATATACGTGTGTGTTTCAGTGCATGTCTCCACTGGAGTTGAGAGCCACAGCTCCACATGTTCTTGGCCTTCAGTGCTATTTTAGATATAAGTATGAAGGTTACAATTAATAACCGCAATTAAAGCAATAATAGTAGTAACATTATTGGTGTTATTATCTGAGAGATTTATGTTTTATGTCACTTCTATGCAGAGTATTGCTATGCAGGCATGTTTCAGCCCCACATGAGATAAAAGGACGCGAGATGTGAACATCATGAAAGAAAAATGTGTTGTTTCCCTTGGGTGCTTGTGTTCAGTGATATACAGTGAAACACATGCTGGGTGGTGGCGTGAGGAAACTGTAGGATCTTTAATTAGAGCTTCTGTGAATGAAAACTCACAGTTTACAAACTCAGATGTGCACATACACACGTGTGTGAGTGCGCAGGGCGGAGGAACATTAGATGGGGCATTAAAGTTTATGTGTGAGTGGAAACTGTTGGGTTGTTTTTGTTGTGTTTTTACAGGGTTCCAGTTGCCTTAGGTAAGAGCCAAGGGAGAGCCTGCATTCCTCTGATCTTACACATGCTCCTTACAAGCAGGAAAACCACTGTGAGCGTGTGTGTGTGAACCAAGACATGTCATGTTTAACTGTGCAGGGCCCTTAAGTAACTTGTTGGCAATCCAAACAGCCTGGAGAGTGTATGAGATCTGACATTCATTGGCCAGTGCTGCTTTCCCTGCTTTGTATGTGTGTGTTTCTGATGCACACACATGTATTTTGTGCAGGTAGCTGTTTGGATGTGGAGGTCAGTCCAGTAGTAGGTGTTGTCAAGTGCACTCAGGCTGCAATTCTGCAACTTTTAAAAGCTGTTACCAGTCACTGTGGCTTTGTTGCCTGATTAAATGTTGGTGGTAGCTTGTAGTGAGCATTTCAATCAACAATGTTGCTTTCTGCAGGCGGTGTTGTGCTGTAGAGCAGGGCAAACTTTTTTTTTCAAGGCATCAAACCTTCCAAAAGTCTCAATACATACATCCAGTGTTTGGAGGGTTACTTTTAAAATGTATTCCATGCCACAAACATGCCTTAATTTCTAACATATTACATTGGATTACTCATGCATTCTAAATAACCTTGATTACTTTTAGAGTACATAAAATGTCTAGCTGACCTCATTTGTCCCTTACATTTTGATGCTGTACATGCTGTGTCCTGGCTGTGTACTCTGCGTGTGTACAAATCGTTTCACAAAAATCTGTTTATGGAAATACATGCGTCATATGAATTTTAGAGATATTAAAAAAAAAAAACAAGACACTTGGAGAGCAGACATTTGCCAAGGCTGTGCCCTTTTTACAATGTGTACAAAAGCAAAAAATTATGTGTTTATCAGCCAAATGATTTGGTTCTGGTTCAAAATGAAATGGGTTCTTCCTTGGACTTGGTACCTTCGTTCATGGAAATAGGGCCAGTAGTTTCTCCTAAAAGTAATCCTGAACCGAACTTCCGTGGTGGAGGAAATGAAGTCATCCCTTGAGTAATCTATTTTTACTGTATTAAGATTCTCACCGATTTAAACCTT
Organism: Serranus cabrilla; assembly: GCA_903364295.1. Taxonomy (NCBI): domain Eukaryota; kingdom Metazoa; phylum Chordata; class Actinopteri; order Perciformes; family Serranidae; genus Serranus; species Serranus cabrilla. Next base: position 346,704 of record CAFUXE010001256.1, read on the forward strand.
ATCTGTAAGGGAATATAGTTACTCATATTTTGTACTAAAAATATGTAATCCCATTGCTTGTACTCCAGTAATCCTCACTCCTGCATACATCACAACTTCATTTTTGTGGACATTTCTGTAAACGGAATTGGTTGAAATGTCTTTGAGCAGTGAATTCCTACCAGTCCTACACGTGCCATTCTCTGCAGCTAAGAATGAAAGGAATTGTTTCTCAGTCAAGGATCACAAGAATAAAAACAAAATGTTCTCTAGTGATGTTGAAATACCAGATTGTCAAGAAGAAGAACACCTTTAGAAGAGTAGGGGAAGGTTGTCAGGTCTGAGATCAGAGGGGTTCATGGATCAGTGGCACCTGCTTTAAACGAGACAGACAAGATGTGTAGGCATGTAGCACACAACCTCTGCACCCACATGTTTGCACATGATGCATCCAGGATGAGTAAAATAGGTCGGACTGGTGTGTTTAATGTGACGGAAAGCAGTTACTTTCCGTCTACGGCTCTTTGCTGTCTTTGCACTTATTGTTCTGGTTGGAGATGAATCTACAGGGTCCTAAGGATGCTTGAATTCCTCAAAACACTTGAATTTTAATGTGGTGTTTTCGAGGTTTTAAAAGGGCTTGGTTTTTGAACAAAGTGCTTAACACTGCCTGAAATTTAGGTTACATTCAGGGTTTATACAAACTCCTAAAATAGTAAAATAGTTTATTATGTTTTCAAGGTTAGGGATTTGCTTGAATCTCAATATACTCCTTGAAAAGTGCTTGATTTTTATTCAGTTATTTTTTCGGCCAGTGCTTGAAAAGTTCTTGAACACAACTCTTAGCTCTAAGAACTTTGTATTTAGGATGCAAGGTCTACATAAAACTGGTGACACCTTTGCTGTGTTTTCATTTGTTGACCTATAGAATGCTGTCACAAAAATAATTTTGGTTGTATATAGAACAATATATAACACAACATAACACATAACACACAATATAACATAACAATAACATTAATGTGAAATAATCCGTATACTACTGTATGTACTGTTTATGAATATGTCATTTACCATGGCTACAGTGCTTGACTTTAACTGTGGAAAAAGAGTAGGAACCCTGAATGTGGTAGTTAGTCTTATCTAATTTACTTCCATTAATAAATCATTTTAGAAAAAAGTGCAACTCTTATTTACAATATTTGGCATTTTAATGTAAGGGTGTAGGTTTGTTTTGTCAGTGGGACCTTCCTAAATGGAGAGTTGGTCAAGTTTACAAAAAATATAGGAAGCAAATGGCGACTCATAGACGAGACAGAGCTCTATTTACAGAAGAGAGACAGATGAATAGAGGCATACAAAGGCAGATTGCTAGCTGGAAAGCAAGCACACGAGACAGAGGACTGGATTAACAAATGAGAGAGAAAAGTACAGGTAGAAAGGAAGTAAGGGTAATATTCACAGATGAGAGAAAGAGGCAATGGGAGCAAACAGTGGATCTCCTGTTTAGATAAGGCTCTGTCTGTTACTGAGGCCTGGCACACTGTGTTCAGCCTCACAGACACCAGCCAGCACTGTGCTTGCACAACTCACACACACAAAAACACACACGCAGGAGGAGAGAAAGCTTTTCAGGTCAAAGTTCACTTTGCCTGCGCCTACGTGCTTTGTTGTTTGCTGCGATTGTTTTCAGACACACACAAACACGCACGCACACCATCACACAGAGTCACAGCTTGGCCTCTCGATGACAAAAGCCACAGAGGGGAAAAAAAGCCCTCTCTCCATTACATGTACCACTTTCATATCGACACAGTCACACGGGTTAACCTGGTGCACTGGTGGTCGATCTAAACAGGTCAATGTGCGTCATTCGCCGTGGCTTTGTGACCCTCCTGCTGACCAGAGTTGAACACGGGTCGGGCGGCTCAGCTCTGAGCAAGCTCCTCTACTGGGGATGGGAAGTACATTTTTCCTATATGGACATTTGAAAGACTTCAGCTAATTTCCAAGCTTTTGTAAAAACAAAGAGAGGCAGTAGAGGGCCAGTAGAGAAGGAGAGCGGACTCAAAATGTAACTTTATGGTGTTTATATTACTGTATGTAATTCTCAGGTACTGGAAGTTATTTTCCAGGAAGCTATGGCTATACTCTGTGAGCAGTGATAAACCTGTGATGGTCTCATTTAATCTTATGAAAGGATTATTAAATGTTAGGTTCATACTTTTTTTCTCTTATGTATTAATAATAATAATAATAATAATAATAATAATACACGAATATATTTGGCATAACGGGTACTTTGACTTTCCATACTTTAAGAACATTTTGTTGTTGTTGCTTTAGTACTTTTACTTAAGTAAAGGATGTGAATACTTACAGACTTAATGCCAAACTAAAGCTTTCCTGGCTGCAGCTTCGTAATTAACAGACAGCTAAGAGTGATATTGATCTTTTAACTGAGGACAGAAAACTAATGAACTTATTTCGTAAATGTTAAACCATTTAGCATTTATTTATGTTGCCATTAAACAGTATCACTCTGCTGTTAATCATAACTTAATATTCAGCCGGTGTTCACGGTCGCCTTGGTGACGGACTTGTCATCAATGACATTTCCATCAGAGTTTTATTTCTCATGCTACCCAATGAAAATGGACGGTCAGTTTGGATAAGAGGAGGGCCAGATGTGGAGGCCAGAAGGGGAAGAGAAGGGGCTGGGCAAAGTAAAATAAACAGAGCAAAACAAACAAGTCAAGTTTCAAGTGTGGCTCCCAGGTACACACTCACAGACACACACACTCCAAAACCACACACACACATTCGCTTTTGCCAGAGTGGCAAGTGGCCAAGCTAGAGGAGGCTAAGAGAGAAAGAAAATGACAGTATTAAGGATGCAGGAGCTCAATGAAGCGTGCTGTTGGCCTGCGCCCACAACCAAACAAAAACACTTAGCCAGCCCGGCCTCTTAATTGGGGTGTAAAAGTGTCTCTGCTCAGGCTGCTTCCACACTCACTTCTCTCTTGATCTCTTCTTCTCTTCTCTCTTTGGTTCAGTTTCTGCAGTTGTTTCTAATGAAAGAGGTTTCCTGAAGCTGCTGTTCTTAATTAGCCATTTAGTGCTCAGTGACACAGAGAACACAAGAACATAAACACAAGGGACAGACTGCCTGATGGTGCTGGAGTGTTACGCTCTCTGTAACTGGCTTTCACATGTCTCGACAGTGAAGAAACACTGCATGATTTCTGTATCTTTGTGTGAGTTCCAGGATCCTTGTTCACGTAACGTCTTTATAAGTTCCTCACTCATTCATGCATTCACTCATTACTCTATCTTATTGGTATTTTTACTTTGTTTTGTGGTCGAGGTGTCAAGGTAGAACCTTGTTCTGGGTGGGTGTTATTTGACATTATTTGATACGATTACTTTTTTCAATCCCTAATTTTTGAAAGAAAAAACACATTTTTAAATTCAGTGATAGTTGATAACACCCATCCAGTACTACGTAGTGAGAAAAGGTGTTGCGATTGGCATTGTTGTCATTCAAAATTGTAAAGGCATACTATGTGGGATTTTCCTAAATAAAAGTGTTGTCTCCCTCTCAATCATCTCTTATGACCTGCTGAAGTGTGTGTTAGTGTCTGTATTTGCAGAGAACCGACTCTCTACTCTGTATTTTCTCTTTTCTTTTAATTTTGCAGCACTCAAGATGTTTCTGGGCATCAACGTTTGGGCACAAAGCGGCAAAATTAGAGATGGTAGCTGCGAAAAAAAAGACAAAGCTTGTTTCGAAACGACAGTGAAACTGGGGTTTGCTTTCTCTTTCGTTGCGCAGCAGGGGTCAAGTTTGAATGCTTTGTTTACAAACAGAAAGAGATCATTCCTGCATATTGCGCCTTTAAATTTAAGTTTGATGAGTGAAGCAACAACCTTTGCACAAATATTGAGTCACTGCTCTCAACTCATGAGCCTCCATCTGGAGGAGAAGGCTTGTTGTTTTTCTTGTATGCCTCCCACGTGCCAATCACCTGTGTAGATCACACAGGCACAAACACACTAACTCTCCTTCCATCCGGTGATCAACTGCTATACATACCGTAATTTCTCTGGGGCATATTTGCACATTTGTTTCACCGTGTCTAAAAAGTGTTGTAAATAAGCAAGCACATAATCTCATTTAGGAGCCCAGAGGCTGCTTGAACTTTGACACAGATGCTTCTCCAGTGAGAGGGGACAAGAGCTAGAAATGCTATCCTTTTGCTGTCTTCTCCCTCCCTGGAATTAACTCAGCTGCTAGGAAGTGGCAGCTTGTTTTACAGTTAACTAAATACCTTTAAACAAAGTACTGAGCATGTACCGCACATATAGGATAGGATAGTATGGGCATTTAACTAATGTAAAGTCACCAGTGTGTTGGTTAGATATACCAGCCATTTTTAAAGAGATAGGAATTTGATAAATACATTTTTATTGCGTGTGTTATTAAAAACATACAAGTTAAATACTTTCTAAATGAAACTAAATTAATATATTCCTCTTGTGTACGCTAGCCTTTCACACTAGATTCAGTGTTACAGCGTTAGTACATGTATCAGAACAATATTAGCATTCAGTACTATCAGAAGGTCTTTTGAAATGCCTATGATCAGAACAGGTAGACTCGTGTTTAGGTGCCAAATCATGTCTCCTTATGTCCTTACCTTTCACAATAAAAGCACAAAGGACACGGGTTTGCACTGCGTAACGTAAATGTTTACCAGTTTTCAGAATTTTGATTGTGAAATATTTTGCACTTGCATGTCGTTAATTTTATATTTTACGCCTGGATGAGTGACGATCCTTGTGGTGATGGATGTTAAAGTTATTTAGCTTTATGATATTGGAAACACATTTTTAGGATTTTAAATTTTATAATTGATTTAAAATTATTTTGCGGCACATTTAGGAAAATCTGCTCATTCAAACAGGAAAAAGTAGTGAGCAAACACACGAATAATCGAATTTGAATTGCATCCAATTTCCTTCTTGGTCCCAGGTTCAGAGTAAAGTGAATTACAAGTGATGTGATCCTGATAGTGATACACTCTTTCACACAGAAGAGAGAGCTACGTTAATTTGTTCTCATCTGTTTTTCTTTTCCTTTCTTTCCTGCTATAGACACAGACACCTCGTCTTTGATGCTGTCCATTTGTGATAGTTAAAGCTTTTCTGTGGTGGCTTGCCTTACATCAACACACACACATGCACATACTCACTGGTGTTTGAATTACCATGAATATCTTATAAGGGACAAGGAGTGAGAGGAAGAGACAAAAACTGAAAGAGAGGGGAAGAGAAGAGGGAAGGAAGGATAGAAACAGACAGATGGAGAGGGAGAGTTAGTAATTGTGCTCTTGTGTTTTCCTTCCTGGCAGCTTGCATCCTTGTTAACAAATCCAAATTAACTTTGATAAGCTGGCATCAGTTATGTATGTGCATGTGTTTGTGTGTGTGTATTTCCCTCTACCCGCTCCATTCGTGCAGTGAGTGCAGTAGCAGGCAGCCAGTGCTAGCTGAGCGCCCCAGGGGATCTGGAAAACTCTCTCTCCTCTCTCCTTCAGCTCATCAATGGACGGGCACTCCCACATCCTGCTCCACACACACACATACACACCAAGTGCACATGCGTGTACGCAATTGTAACGGTACACATTCAGATAGACACACACACACAACAAATACACGCTTGCAAACAGGGCCAAGTGGAGCACAAACGTTCACACAAGGCTAAGTAGAGCAGGCTGACACTGCTGCCCACTATTCTAACACGGGATTGGCTGTTGGGGGAGATGTAAGTAGCCTTTAGTGTGGAGAGGATGGGGGCTTCTGAGGATACCAACATGCTGGAACAAGATGTGGGGCTACTGCTGCTGCACTGAGTTGTTTTTTAAAAGTGCCAAGAAAGAGAGAGTAGTTTCTTACCCCTCTAAAACCTTCCTCTTTTGCATGTTTTCAGAATTCACATTACTTATGTTAAAGGGGACATATTACTCTCTTTATCAGGTTCATTCTTGTGTTTTGGGTTACTACTAGAACATTTACAAGCCTAAATGTTTTTTATTTTTCACATACTGCCAGCGGCTGCCGCAGCTCTCTTCGAGACGCTCCTGGCTCTTTAACCCCGCCTTCTGAAAAACAAAGTTCTCACTGATTGGTCAGTGTGTACGTGCTCTTGCCGTCTGTGTGTGGTTCATCATTGCAGCCTTGGGATTGACTGTAACATTGTAGCTGCACCTTCTAGCATGAAATATCACCTATAACCCCTCAGAACTCAAATCTACACAATCAAACATAATCCAGCAGAAATGTAATCTGAAACTGGGGAGAAATTAACAACATTGGCAACCAAGATTAAAGGTTTTGCAGATGTTAGCATGTAGCTCCGTGTAGCAGTGTATGTCCTCACCCCTGACTGATTTGTCTATCGCAGGGGTCGAAACACCCGACCCTCTGATCAGGTCGGCCGTAGTAGCCCCACAAGCAGGTATGTGTGTGTTTTTCTGTGAGAATTTGTGTGTGAGTTGTGGAGGAAAGCATGTTGGCAGGCAAGTGGTTGTTACAGCCCGAGCTGTCTGAAAGGACTTCCTCATTACTTCCTGCCTTTGTCCAAAACACTTCCTACTGCCGAGCTGTACAACTGGGCCCTGGGGGAAGGCTGGCGGGCAAGGAGAGTGGGGTCCGGTGGGGTGGGATATTATTTACATAAGAGAGAAAATGAAAAGAAAAGTTAGATGAATGGATCACAGCTCTCTGGATCCGCAACCCTTTAACACAAATGCCAAGCTCTGTCAGTGCTGCAACTGTTTATTTCATTAATCGCTTTGCAGCCCTCCAGCGAATGCAAACCCCAGGATGTAAATCAGTTTGTCAGAAATTAGAATACAGGCAGCTGAGACGAGAGGCAAGCTGTAAGGATTGTAGAAAGTGTTTTGTGACTCTCTGGTTGGAGGAAGGGGATTGTTTTCAGGTGCTTGGTTGGATAAGGTGACATCAACACACAGCGCTCACATTCAGGTACACCTGACAATTTTTCCGCTTTACAAAACCAGGGCTCTGCCGAATGCCTATTCTTTTTAGGTTTGAAACTTCTATTGAGGTTTATGAATGAAGCTTGAACGTCTGTCGTCATATTTTATGCTGTTTATGCTTTACTTTTATCACCCTAAAAATCCTTGATCAGAATCCTCAATTTGAATAAAGTAATGGGTTATTTATTTACAACAAACAAATGCCTTTAAGTAATATCTGAATATTAAATGATTACATTTAAATTAATAGTTGAAAATGTACTGTACAGTGTAAAGCTTGTTTACCAGTGATGAAAATCCTGTCAACATCAAAATGTTCGGTTTCATACCTGAGAAGTCATCTACAGGTAAAATTAACTAAATAGTTTCATTACTTATGCCATTTTTATCAGGATAACTAATAATCTGTAACCTGTTGCACTTAAAAAGTATCCCACCGTACACAGATTGTAGGTTCACTGTTGTTATTTTAGAATCCACGTGATGTAGGAAATCTGAAGCACAGTAAACAGTTTGACAGTCTCCATAAAGATTTTCAAACTTTTATGAGTAAAGGACATAATGACATGAAAAGTGTTTATTATAGTGTTTATTATAACAGTTTCTCTATAAACACACATCAGCCCAGAGTGAAGTGATGTTTTGTTACTCCGTCAAAGCACAAACAGTCCCTACCTGTACATCATTAACTCACTGTGCAGGAAACAACGCTGCTGCTTCACTGGAGCAAGGAAGCCGTGTGTATATTCATGCATACGTGATGTCAGAACCGCGTGTTAGAGGCTTAACATAGTCTGTAACCACAGCTACTAGTATGTTCTGTATTTGGAATATGTGATGCTTATGCTCCGTCAAATACTTGGAATTTCATGGGTGGCTTTGAGGTGGTACACCGGCTCCGCTCAAGGGGTTGGGAGGGATGTTTGGACATTTGAAATTCTCAAGAATTTTGTTGTTACATCACCTTCTTGGGAAAGCAGAGTTTCCCACAGGTTGAGAATGTATTCATGTGGCGGGTTGTGGAGTTCATGCTTATCTGACACCGAACACATGGAAATTATTAGTGTGCTTTCCGATTATTATTCCTTTATTGTTTCACCCTGATTTCTTTGAGCAAGAACAGTTGTTACTTGAATCTCGAAAACATGCGTGTGCTAAAGACAGCTCTCAGAAGTCAGCGCTGGAAATCAGCTTTGTGTTTCTAAACTTGCTCTTTCTGAATCGAACTTGTGTATCCTCATTTGACCTCCCCATCCTTGAAGTTGCTTCCAAACCCAAGTCTTTCCATGTTAGTTCTGTCCAGACCCAGCTCACTTTGCTGAATGTCATGTCCTTGGCTTTCAAGAAGTGGCTCTTTTTCCTTGAACCATTTAACAGGTTTCTCTTGGTGTAAAAAAAAACAAAAAAAAAACACACAGCACCCTCCGGGGAGTCGAGCCCTACCCAGAATGTGTGAAGTGTCTGGAAAAGAGCAAAATTCTCAGTAAGCTGAGCTTTGATGGTGACCACAACTTCTGTGCAGGCTGTAATGGTGCAGTCCAGAGAACGTGTCTATTTAAGGCCACACTTGTGACAGTAGGCTCGGGGGGGAGGCGGGATGGGGCGCATTATTGGGAGAATGTGACCCTGAGTTGACCCACACAGGTCAGAGGTGGGCAAGTAGCAGGGGTCAGAAACCAGTGAGCCATTTGCTGGTCATAACTACAGAGTAAGACGTGCATACACATTCCAGGAGGGCTTACAAAGACAGGAAGTGCCAATGAGGAGCGTGGACAGGTGTGTGTTTGTGTGTGTTTTTGCCAAGCAGCAGTTTTGTACCTTCTTCCTCCTTCTGACTTGTACTGCTATCTGTGCTCGGATTTTGCATATAGTGCTTGAAATTTTAGTTAGAGCACATTTAGCACATTTCAAAAGTCAACACAAGTCCTCTGTTTACCTCTTACTCTGGAAATTACCAACATTTAGTAACCAAGATCAAAACATGCAATCAAAGTTTATGTGAGCAGCTGGTAACTGAAACATAGGGTCAATATATATTGATTGCTGTGGGTCTAAATTAATTCTATAAACTTGGTTTTTTGGAATTACATTAATAAGAACCATCAGATGTGATGATAACGGCTTTGAGATTTATTTATGTTTTATGCTCTGTAGTCTGTAATGAAGATTTATAAATCCTTTTTTTCTCTTTGGTGTCTCCCACAGCTGGAACACCTGGGTCAAGGTTTTGCATTAAATGTTGTAGTAAGATATCTCACAAAGAAACCTGGTATCTCATCTCATGAGGTATTTTGTTGTTGGTCTGAACGTCTTTGTTATGCTGATGGCTCAGTGGCTGTGTCACCCTCACCACTGCTGGCATCAGTGCACACACTGGCAAAGCTCCAATTTGCAAAACAGGTACTTTCCTCTGACCTGCACCTCGTACTACTTGTTGTGGCATTTCCATTGAGACTTGTAGCATTACTCAGGAGCTGCTGGAGGACATCTGTAGAATCGAGAGCGAAACAAACCTGATAAGAAATGTTTACATAGAAGTGGAAAAATGTGTGACGCGGGGTGACATTCACGTATGAGTGAATGTAAATTGTCAGATAAATAACCAGATAAATATCTGTGTGTGTATGTCACAGGATATGGCGATATAAACCCTTATTTAGGTAAGTCACAGCTAGAGGTTGTGAAACTGACTGTTATAAGTTTCCTCTGAAGCTTTAGGTCATTTTTGATCATCCTGAAAACAAGAATCTGTGACCTTTGCTGAACATTCAATTTTTGTTTCTCTTTTCCATAAGTTCAGATGAATGCCTGGTCTCACTCCTGCTGCTTTCTTAAAACACTGTAGAGTCCTTTTAGGGACGCACAGGTTAGGTTGTATTTTTATTTATCTTAAACAGGGATATGGTACATTGATAAACATTGTTGCCTGCCATCAGCCTATTGGCACATAGCATTCACTGATGTTTATGTTGTACCTGTTGCACCACTGTTGCGCTGACTAAACATTGCGTTGTTTATTTCCGAACAATCTTGATCACCAGTGGATTATGTTCGATTTAAAAATAAAAATCTCATTGAGAAGGTCTCATCTAAAAATGCTTTTGAAGCAGTTTTCAAAAACTCTTAACTTGAAATAAGATTATATTAAAGGTTGTTTAATGAAATTGTTTGAATAATTGCTCATTCAAAGAGAGTGTAATGAAGTGCTGAATGATTGAAAAACATTTATTTATTTTGATAAAAATGTCTATTTTCTGGAACAAAAGACGGAAAAAACAGCAATAGCAGAAAACATCAACACCGATATCATCCCTGAATTTCAATTCTCTGCATCCCCAGTCATTTCATTCTGCCTCTCTGCTCGTGTGTCCTGATCACGCCTGAACAGTCGTGTAGTATAAAAGTGACGTTGTAAAAACATTAAGGCCTATAAAGTCCCTCAGCTGCCTATGTCATCTCCACTTTCCTCCTGATGGCTTGAGTGGTAATATATATTTGCAAGACAGATATAAAATGCTATTATAATCTTTCTCTCTTTGCCTAAATGCATCCCATGATGATAGCAGAGTGGGACAGAGTTATAAGACCGCAGTAAAAATGGCTGCTGCTGCTCTATCTCTCTCCACAGCATCTTTATTGAACAGCAGTAGAAATTGTAGCACAGGACAAGTCTGCAGTCATGCTCATAGTGTGCATTCCCTGCACTTCATTCTCCTCCTCTCCTCACTACACTTTGATGCACTCGCTGCCCTCTTGAGGAATGAATGCAGTTAATAATTTTACCAACATGGTTGGGATGTCAAGTCGTCATGCGTAGAAAAGACTGCAAAATACATCAGACATCGCTCAAACATTGTGACGAAAGGAGAAGAAATGGTCTTTCCCAGTCCCTTTCTTTTTTCTCTCTACATTTCTCTTCCCTGTTGCCCCACCTCATGTGAAAGATCCTCCCTCTGCACTCCCTGCCTTCTCCTTTTTTTCCTCTCTGTCCCTCTGTTCCTTTGCTTTGTGCTCTCTCTCTCCCCCTCTTCCTTCCCCTTGCACTGTGGTATGCAGACATGCAGGAATTTCTGGGCCTCAAAATGATAGACCAAACTTGTCAGCCCTGGCTCCTGTTACTAAAGATGGCCGCCCCTGCAGTGTGTCTGCCTGTGATTGGTGCACGTCTGAGTTACTCCCCGCGTGATTGGTTATAACATGTTTGTCAACAGCTCTTGTGTTTTTGGCAAAAGTGTGAATTTGAGTTTTTTGTTTGTATGAGGCACAGTTTTCATCTGTAATTTGTGATTGCTTAGTGACTATAACTCTTCCTCGCCTCTGTTTTCTTTCTGCACAGTTTCAGCTGCAGAGACATACTGTATGTGCTACTTTGAGCTGCTGTGTTTGTGTGTGTGTGTGTGTGTGTGTGTGTGTGTGTGTGTGTGAATGGGGAGGGGTGTCACTTGGAGACTCTTTGAAACTCTTGCTGAATTGAAATAAATGGGTTTAACAACAGTAAAACTATATCAAAACATCAGATTAAAACCTCTCACACAACCCATTCAGTATAATCAAAGTCTCGTGTATCCAGGCGAGAGACAGTTTATGTGTATGTATTTTAAATAGTAAGGTTAACTTTATTTAATCAGGATTGTTTTGGATTATTCTCTCATGATGGAGTCATGCAAGAAAAAATGTCTTCTTTTTTTCAGGATTGAAGGTAACACAGGTTTAGTAAATCCAATACAAATGGGCATTTTGCAGATTAAGTATTCCTTTAAGGTCATGTAATTATGTCAGTCATACAAGCTACACTACAGATCATAACATTAATGCCTGACATTTTAACAGAGTGGAAGGATCACCACCAATTAGTTCAATGAATACACACACATACAGTTTAGCTTAGAAAGGTTTGTATCTAGAGAATAAAGTGAGATTGTTTGTAAAATGATGCAAAAAAGAAATGAAACACAGTGAGGTCATAGTCTGCTTTTAAATTAACTTCTGGTCACAATATAGGGTGCAGTGGAGTCTTACCATTTATATGCCCATTTCATTACATGCCAACTAATTTAATAATAGTTTCGCTGCTCCGTATGGGACTCAGCCAATTTGAGGCGGCTGCACTCAAACCAGACCGTCCGCTTCTATTATTTGCATGTCCTAATATATATTGAAGATGACACCCGTAGCTTGTCCTTAATATAGAGTATGAGCTAGTGAGCTAGTCTCTTACGGCGCATGTGTTTGTGTGTGTATCACCAGGCAGAATGCTGTCCATCCCAGCTAATGTTTAGCATGCCTTGGCTGCGGCCTCCTCTCTCCAGTGTCTCCTGCTCTGGGCCTTGTGATGGCATTGTTGCAACTAAATAAGGTTCTGCTCCAGTGCTCTGCTCGCCGCCTGTCAGCCAGACATACTGCACTCTGCTGTCTGTTCCACACACACTCACACACACATGACACAGATGACTCTCACAGCTATGTTTTGCTGGTGTTTTGGATGAACTGTGGTGCACCTGTGCTTGTGCGTGCATGCTGTGTGCACTCATTTATCATCTGACTACTCCTTGTGCGATTCCTATCTTGACAGAGATAGATTGGAATGAGTATTGTTTTTTTTCATGAGGAATGTTGCTGTCATGTGCCGTTGGTTTTCCTCTTTTAGATTGCCTGCGTCTCCTGCACTGTACCAACATCTGACCTGCACTGCTCAGAATTAAGGTTAATGAGATCAACTGGAGCCACAATATTTCTGGTGTGTAGGCAACAAGCATGTGACCCTGGGTAATTCATATCAAGCACGAGGGAGGAGCAGTGGACATTAGCAGGCACACGATAACAACACCAGTCCGTCCGCAGGTCTCTAGCCAAATAACCTAGTACACAAACCACCATTTTGGAGCTGCCTTTTCCTCTCAGTGTGGCTGCTTCAGAAATAAGAAACCAAGAGGAGAAACACTCCCAAGTGAATTCTTCTCTTGTCGCAAGATTTACTCTGAACACTTGATTTTTACTTTTTGTTTACACCACTGGAATTGGAAGATGAGTGGGAAACTAAGGTTTCTGGCACATCTGATAACAAATGGCTTTGCTTGTCACCCACATAAAATGTAGCCCCCCCAGGACGAATGCTGGTGTATATCCCCCTTATCACCCACCATCTCTCTTCCTGCTGCCTGCCTCGACCAGTCCAAGCAGAGGGGCGCCCCTCTGGCCAATTCCACTATACTAATTGGTTGCAAGGGCTTGTGGGTAGAAGGCAGTCCATGAGCAGAGGTGAATGTCTGTGTATGTGTGTGCATGGAGGCAGGCCAGAGCTAGATCCTATTTAGTGTGTTTGTGTGTTTATCCCTCAGTTCCTCCCAGAGCAGCAGTGGGAACACCAAGGGAGGAACTGGGCGGGGGCGAGCCTTGCTGCAGGGTTTAACATTAGCAGGGGGGAGATGTCCAAGTGAGAGGGGTCAGCCTACACAGAAGGGGGTGAGGGCAATGGCTTTGCTGGGATGTGCAAAGATTATAATTACAGCTCTTTATAATGCAACCTGTTGAATTACATTAAAGGAGTTCAGAATTGCTCTGATGAAACATTTAGGAAGTGTACACCAAATTGTCACAGAAAGCTACTTCTCATGCATCCAATACCAAACCTATATAAAGCTTCATATATTTTTTTTCAGAGATCATGTTTATTTCAGAGGCTGTTTTATATAGAAGGGTGATTTCAGGCGGAGTAGATGACTGTAGAGTTGAATATTTTGTTATATCAATGAATTGATGTGTGAATTAACTGATCAGTAATTGAGTGTGGGAGTGGATGTTTGAACCAGAGCCTGGACGTCCAGCAGTGGACTTTTAAACAACTTTCCTGGTCTTTAATGGTTCTGTTAATGCAGTTCTAAGTCAGCTCTCGGCTGCGTTTGTGTGTGTGTGATTGCCTTTGTGTGTGTGTGACCCCTCTGAGGGTTTGATAGCAGTGATGGAGAGATGGATGCAGAGATGCAGAGAACAGCTTGGATGATAAACTCAGCTCCCAGTTCTGTTTGACGGGACGTATGTCTGTAGGAGGGACTGTCTGGCGCTCCATAACTCCATACTGTGGACAGTATGTGTATGTGTAGATTGAGACAGATGCTCCAGTCTCTTCGTCTCATGTGTATCGCTGACAGAGATGAATGTGCCAATAGTGCTTTTCTGGACTGCAGAAAAATAGCTGTGGTGATGCATGGCACTCTTTGCCTGTGCTAGCTGATTGGATGACCGTATTGCCCAATCCGTTGTGCATCATGCTTAAAATTGACATCAGTAGTTACAATATAGGCGATTAATACAAGTAGTTCCAGCTCATGGAGTGAAAATTACTTAGCAAATGTTCAAGTGATCTAATTAAAACAAAGTAGTAGTTTGATTTCCTCCTATGTGAATCTGAGTATTTGCTACACACACACACACACACACACACACACACACACACACACAGCTGTTTACCTCTGCCTGTCCAATGTTCTGTGGCAGAGAGTCACATCTGTTATACAGTGGTGTTGTGGTGTTGAAGCTAGTCTCATATTTAGAAGCCGACCACAGAAACTTGGGTTTGCTGCTCACTAAAAAGTCTTTTGCGCAGTTTGTTCTGGCTTGTTTTGTTATTTGGTGATTTCAGCAAATACAAACAACAAAAGTGTTTCTCACCCTCAGTAAGCACTTGTTTAGATATACAAGCACCACCTGCTAAATGCTACTGTCCCACCACTTGCTCGCTACTCATCACATGTGAATACCTTTTCTCTCACTCACACACAGAAATCTGCACAACAGCAGCGTTTCTTAGAATAACATCCGTCCAGTAGCCAGCTGAGCTGCAGGCGGCATCTTCTACTCTGAGCTGCTTTCATTATGTTTGCCTTGGCAGCATCCACAGATAAATTCTTGTTCTGTCTTTTATTGTTTGCTGGATGTGTATAAATCAGCTCAGGGCGTCTTTCTGTTCGCCTGGCCCGGGTCAATAACTATCATGTGTATGATGTTACACGTACATGTACTCTTTGTTAAACCAGGAAAAACTGATTAAGTATAAGTTATCTTTTATGATGTGGACCTTGCAAGTTATAGTGCGATTGTAATCAGTGTGCTGGCAAAGCTCAACACTAACTTTTAAAAGTGGCAGTTGACTTATATTATCTGGTATC
Source organism: Serranus cabrilla (assembly GCA_903364295.1). Taxonomy (NCBI): domain Eukaryota; kingdom Metazoa; phylum Chordata; class Actinopteri; order Perciformes; family Serranidae; genus Serranus; species Serranus cabrilla. The sequence goes on from CAFUXE010001256.1 coordinate 361,915, forward strand.
GGCGTAAATGCTGTCTGATATGTTCTGTTTAAAAAAATACATTTTATAATAATGCAAAAAAACTTTGCATGAGGGATAAATGTAGTATAAAGTAGTAAAAAACTATTTAAATAGTCAGCAATTGACTGAAACTGAACAGTAATGATGTTTATTTAGCTATTTATTTAGTTCCTATTTATTCTTTGTTTTCTCAGTAATCATTTAAAGAATTGCTGACAGTGTAATACCTTGTATGTATAACGGTATAATAATGTATAACAACGTTAAATATTATTGATACAGTTTAAGCCCTAGTGGTGAAAAAGTGGTGCACAGTCCACATAAAAAGGTCTATTTTCATTGGTTATCGATTACATTTTCCCCCTTTAAAATCAGTATCGGCATGGGCTAAAAAATATTAAAAAGTAACATGTACATACTAAAGCTGAACATGCAGCTAACATCAAACTGTGGCAGGTGAGTGGACCTTTCTGATTGTAGCTGTGGTGAGCAGCACGGTGGCCAGTGTTTGCTAAAGAGGCAGAAAATCAAGATATTAAAATTGCAGTGGTGACATTCAGTTGTTATTTATTCCTGTTTTATTAGTTGCGACAGAGGTAAATCTTTCTGTGAAGCGCAGGTCGTGTCTGCTAGTTTGTCTCTCTCTGTTTACCTCTGTCTCGGTGAAAGGCTTTTCTCTTTGTGTGCCACCCACCCACTCACACAGGCTGCCTGCCTGCTAGAGGGGCCTCTGCTGACAACACCTGCGCCCCTAAGGATAAGCAGGGCCTCTTCAGTCCCCTGACACCCTTTTCTCCTTCCTAATGTATGTGCTGTGTCGCTTACTCTTTGTCCTATACTCCAGTGTACATGTATTATGTATGTGCATACACATGCATTCGGCCACATGACACAAACTCCTTTGTGGTTGGGCCCTGCTCCTCCAGCAGTCACCCCGCTGTGTAAATCCCTCAGCTGGGGTTTGTTTTTCAGCCAGGCCCCTAAAGGCTGGCTGAGGACTCTGCTCCTCTCTGCCGCGAATGCCCACATTATGCCCGAGCTGCAGCCACAATAGCTTGTGAATGTTTTCAGAATGAAACAGCCCCTCATCCACTGCAGTGCTAGCTGCTCTGACTTTATGGGTGTAAGAGGGTATCAAACACGGGGACAGGGATTTCCAAACTTGTTGCAGCTGTTGTGACCTACAGTCATCGCAGCTGTTTCCTTTTGTTTGTTTATTTGCTTTTTATGTTACTATCAGAGGTGGACTGTATACTTCAGGATAGAGGATCAAGTTAATGAAAGCTACAAAACACCCAAAGGCACCAGAGACCTCGAGCAGAGGTCACTGTCCAGAGAACAGACAAATAGAACTGTGTTGTTAAGTCCCAATAACCAAGAGATTTCATGATTTGTGTTTGTGATATTTCTGAATTCCTGGAAATAGTTTTTATGACATGTGCCCTGCTGTTTGGTCTGTTGGAGGTGAACATGTTTTGAGGAGAGCTGCAGGTTTTATTGTCTTGTATCTCATTCTCTTGGCTGTCTTCTGTATCATAAGTATCATGTAAGAGAGGTCTTGTGTTTTATCACGACTTACATATTTCCTAATGATCAGACCAGAACACTCAAGTGTCTCTCTTTTTCTCCTGCGTTTGACTCTGGATGGGTTTAGCCAGATGCACCTGCATGTTGCTTCCATCACTGCAGCATTTAACTTTGCATGGGCCGAGTTCGTAAACAGCCTTTGTTGCTTTTGCTTCTTATATGAAATCTGAGATAAAATAAAATGTTATGCATGTGCAAAAGCTCTCCTTCTTCTCTCCTCTGGGTCCTTGCAGTGAAAAAAGCAGCTCCTCCTTCTTACTCACAGTCTCACACTTGGTGGCTCTGCAGACAGAAACATGCAGTGAAAGACAGAGAAGTGAGAAACTGAGGTTGGCACTAATGTTGAGATAAACCAACTAAATTATTGTCATATTCTTTTTAAGCGCTAATAGAGTCAATGAATGAAATATATCTGGTTTAATTTGTGTCAAACCTCTCCCATGTAATATAGGTGAGAAATAATTAGAACCATGAAATCATTTTGTCAAACATGGATGTAACAGGAATATTGTTTCATATTTTCCACATACAATTAATAACGATTAATCATGAAAGTAATTTTTCAAAAGTATGTATAATATATGAAATATATATATATAAAATGCCTCTCAAATATGGAGATTTACTGTTTTTTTTTTAGTTTTCTATCATATTAAACAGATTTTTGGGGGTTTTGGGGTATAGATATAAGATATAAATATACCATTATATATATTATTTCTTTGCTATAAATAAAAATAAAAATATGAATTGTAAGTGAAACACAACTTTTATCCCTGATGTCCTTCCTTAGGTAACTGATGTGTCCACGGTTTAATCTTGTTTTTGAGGAGACGCCCCGTGAATTCCTGTACCAGGAGAGAAAAACAAGCCTGGGGGAGGGGTGTTTGTCAAAGCGAACTGATCAGACTGAGTGAGTGAGGGATAGGAGGACTGAAACGGAGAGCTCTTTACCCTGGACTGTTGAATCGGCGCTGTTTGGTTGTGTTGTTTTGCTAACGGTTTCCCTCGTAGTGGCCATGTGCCTACACCCTCCGCTGTTCCTCCGTTCTTTACGTATCGCCCCTCGTGTCCAGGCTTTTCTCCGGCTCTCCCTTTCAACTCCTTCCCTCCCCTTGAGATTCACCCTTCTGCTTGGCCCCTTTCCTCCATCCACCACTCACTTCACTTGTGCATCTGTATCGATGCATTCGGTTGCGTATCACGCTCTGTTTTAACACGCTGCTTCGGCCCGAGCCTCCATTCCTCCCTCCCATTTTCACTGAAGGCATGTCAGGGCACATAATGTGTGACCGGGGTGGTGGGAGCATCTGCTTTTGGCCTGTCCAGCTCACGGTAGATGCTACTACATGGAGGTGTAGATATTTGCTTTGCTTGCAGTTGTTTATTGTGACTTGCAATACATCCAAACATCCCATATATAATGCTTTTCCCTGGCATGTGGATGCACACAGAGGGACACACACATAATCTCCCTTCATTCTCTGCCTCAGCAGTTAATAGTGTGTGCTTATGGAAAATCTCTTTAGTCTGGCAGTTATTGGAACTAAGATTTTAATTAGGGGAGGTTTTAGAGCGGCGCACGCTGCATTAGCATTACAACAGGGGAATGTTTGATGGGTGGACTTGCAGGCAGACAGCGAGCCATCAACTAGCAGACATATCAATCCTTTAAAAAAGGAGCTCAGACAGTGGCAATGTAAACTGTATTGTATTCATACTATTTCTGCAGAATCTGAAATGGAGGTGATGTTTGTTTTTTTTTATCTAGGATTTTTTTTTTTTTTTAGATTTTAGGGAGTCTCAATTCCCATTCAGTTGTAGTGGACTGTTATAGTAGCCGTTCTTTTTGAGTAGCTGATCACACACACAGTGCTGCCAAAAATCCCTCCTGGTTTTGATGCAAGGTGTCGGGATGATTGATTGAATCATGTCAGCCCCTGTCGAATGGGTTTGGATTAGAATTTGATCTAAAATGGAGTCAACCTGGAAACATCCATGTCCGTCTGCAGCTATCATATCGTGTTTGCTGTGAGGCTGAAATAGCTTTTCTTTTTGAAAGTTGCAGTCATATTCTTATCGAGAGCTTGGTTTCAAGGTCTGTAATTCACAAAATAAACAGAAAAAAATTAAATAACAAGATGTGTTGACAGATTTTTACTGGAAATCTATGTGACAGGGACTTGGGAATCTTACATGGGTATTTTTTTTTTTGCTAAAATTGTATGTTAACTCTCATTTATTATCTTTGGATAAGCAGATTTAGCAAAACAGAAAATACTTACATTAATTCCAAAATGCAGCAACTCAAAACCAATCAGTTTTACAATGCTGTTAAAAGTTTGATGCATTTTTAAAATTAAAATGTATTCAATATCTTACATGATTTCTTTGATCCAAAACTTTTGACCTGTTCTCCGTAAAAACCAGCAGAACCAAATATTGGTTCCAGTCCTCTGTTTTCCCACAAACTTCACAAGAAATTTGCAGTGAAAGACAAAAGGACCAGGTGATCTGATCAGACAGATGGCTGTAGAGCAAACAGAAGCAAGAGATCTCCCGAATTTTCCCAAAATTCCTTTGACGCATTTGAGCCTGAATCTGAGTTTACACTGTTTTGCTTATGACTAACACTCTCCATAATCAGTCCCTGCGCACCAGCCCAGGAGACCCCTGGCTGGTCTTCTCAGCTGTTTTCCTTGGCTGCTCGCTCTGCTGATGGAAAGATGAGTCTCATTGAGGTCAAACTGAAGTGAGGTTATGAGGGATGACTGTGAATTGATGACCACAGTTCCATAACTCCAAGTCATTTTGACCGCCATGTTTAAATTTTATAACCCAAGTATGTTTCAGGACCACTGGCCCTTTAAACCACATCAGTGTGTCATTTTTGTCAGTATAGCCATGTTTCTATGCAGTTGTCAGGTGAATTTTAAGCAAATGTTTGAAACAAAAAAATAAATATTAAAGCTGGTTTGGTGCAAATAAACTAGGCTAATGTGTAGTTTTGCAAACCAGAAATAAAAATAAAACGAGAATAGAAAAATTTCTACATCGTTTTGTTTCAATTATTATGTTCTTTCATGTCAGCTAATATTGGCCATGTTTCAGGATGTCGGGAGACAAAAACAAATTAATATATTTAACATGAAGACACAGACCGCAGGAACAGCTGATCGTTACAGCTTTTTTTGCTCATTTGAGCAAGTTTTATACAATTTTGTAATTTCCATCCTTTTCTAATGCAGTACTTTACAATGTGCATTTAAGTACGTGAATGGAAACGTGGCTTGTGTCTGAGGGGTTTTGAACTCCTCAGGGACCATGTGTTGCGGACGTTGACCCTTGTTACAATGTTTCTCATAGATGTGTTATTAATAGTCTCACAGATATTTTGCAGTGTCTCATTTTATCATCTTCAAGTAGCAGATGTGTTTGTTTTGCTGCATTGGAAAAAAAGTAATGAAGAGACAGTCAGTAAAACTATATCAATTTATCACTGAAAGTGTTTAAAATGAGTTTAAAATGTCCATATATGTGAATAATTCACACAGATAACAGAAGTTTGTGAATACAGTATGTTTCAAGGCTGGCAACTGTAAAGTTGTTCCCAGTTTTGGGGTCAGGGGTCGTGGGGCAGGAAGGGAGGGACGCTTGTCTCCGAACAAAAGAAAGATACTAGAACTTCACGTGTCCGCAACATGTGACCTGTGTATGGTATTTTTGGTGTGCTTCGGACATAAGATGAGGGAATGTGTGTATGTGACCTCTTGTGACAAGCCTGTTTCTCCTCTTAATGATGGAGAGTTTCCCTCCTTCCTCCCAGGATAAATAGCCTTCCTGAGGCCTTGTGGGATATGAATGGAGGGAGGAGACGGGCGGGACGGGGGTGCTCAGAGCAGTGAGGGCACTTAAAATGACATCTGGCCATATTTCGAAAAAAAGCTTTGTGTTCTTAACTCAGTGACTTGGAACAAATGTGATTTAATTTGATTGAAATTTTTTTGGCACCTGTTGTTTTTTATTTTCTCTGTAGAAAATGTGTGTGTGCCACTGGGGTTCTCCTCAAAATATTCCAACATTTAATTTCTTCTGAAACTTTAAAATTGACATCTGTAGCCGTGTTAGTGTGAGTTTTTTTCCTTCTTCTTAGCATCAGTTGCTCGGCTCTTTGTGCATGAATGCATGCGCATGTGTGTATTTGTGTGTGCCTGCCTGTGTACCGTAGCTTTGCTTAGCGCTATGCTGTGAATATGAAATAGGGCAGCTAGCATCTGCACTGCAGCCATCCCGCTCTGGCCCCCAC
>CAFUXE010001256.1:374723-394532 GCA_903364295.1 Serranus cabrilla
TTTTACATAAGAAATAAAGATGTTTACACAGCATTTTTCAGAGAACATCTTCCTCATTTATGGCAACTATACGAGGGGTGATTAACAGGTATAATTCACAGTTTAAAATGATAATATGACTTAAAGTTACACAAGGTTATGGTCTTTGAGCGATGGGTAGGTGCTGTCACCGGTGGTGTGTTTCAGCAACTAGGCTTCATCCAGCCGATCTCAACTCCCCCTCGCTCCCACCCTTTACCCATTTTTGGATTAGCCACGAGTTAGAAGTTGGGTGCTGAAGTTTCACAATGGCTCATCAGAAACATATCTGTGACTATCTCCATGTTTTATACAGACTATGGTCGAGAGATAAATGCAATAAAGATAGATAATGATGGAATTAAAAGTTAAGCTAACATATCTTTTAAGCCCCTGTGAGGATTATTGGCTCGATGAATGTAAAACAGTTGAATTGATGTAGAAAATAAGGTAATTTTGAATTGCAAATGCATCAAAGCCCTATCATGTAGACATTGCTTTACTTTTCTTATTAATATTAATTACCTTTCTTCATTTCTATCAGCTTTTAGCTCTTCTGTTTTCCCCTTCTCTGTCTCCTCAGCTTACCTTATTCCCCCTCTACTCCCCCTCCTCTGTTACTCTCCTATTGGCCATAACACTGAACACAAACAGACCTTTGCCTTAGTGTATTTGTATTTGTGTGCCCTTCCTTGCATGTATGTTGATGCTTCTTATGACAGTACCACTCTCTTCCTCCCAGCAATCAGTGTGTTTTTGTTTACACTCTTTTCCCTCCCCCCTGTCTCTCTCCTCGACTCTCTCAGGGCGAATGTCTTACATCAGATCACTCGAAGCATTTATAGCAAAGCTTTTGAAGCTTAGGACTCCCACCGTGGCCAAATATAGTAAACGTGAATCCAGCAGCTGTGTGTGTGTGAGTGTGTGTGTGTGTGTGTAAGAGGGTAGATGAGTGTGTGCGTGCATGTGTTCTCCTGAGTAAATGGCTCTGGGGTAAAAACGTGTTTGTTATTGTTCCCAGCACTTTGCCTGTAGACAACACTGCCAATTAAAGGGGAGGTTTTATGTGTTAAGAGCAGGAAGTGTTGCCGTGTGTGGCTGCACGCTATTGGCTGGCCAGCTTCTCCCATGTTCCTTCCCTCGGGACTGAGCAGCCAGGGCTCTTTACTGCCATGGCCAAATGAAAGGTAAACACCACACACCTTTGATCAGGCTTTGCATTTAAAACCCTTACTGGAACTCTGCGAGTGTGTGCATAAGGAAGCGGCAAGCAAATTATTGAATGACACAGTGAGGTTTATGTGTGTGTGTGTGTGTGTTTAGCTTAATGAGAGATAAGCTCTCCAGGATGCTACCGCCTCCTCCTCCTCCTCTTGTTGTTGAAGCATGAGTGAAATCATCCCTCCATCCATGCCTCCTTCCCCCTCCCTCCACCCCACCCCCCTATCCAACCAGCATGAAAACAAAACAAGGCGTTGTATGAATGAAAGTGGGAGGGGTTGAGTGGCCTAGAAAGGCAGGCAGGCAGATAGAGAGATAGATAGTGGTGCAGGGCAGGGTGAGGCTGTGGCGGATAGGAGGGATAGAGAAGAGGACAGTGGAGTAGGAGGAGGAGGGGATGAATGAATGAGTGAGCTGACTGGAGCATGTTTGGCATAGCAGCTAGCTTGTGTAGCCCGACGCTAGCGTGAGCAGAATGGGGAATAATGCTGCTGCAGTAGTGGTGTTATTCTACTATAGTACTCCCTGCTGAGACCGCTGTGCAGGGATCAGAGAGAAACAGGGGAGGAGAAGGCTAAATATACCTCGTATTAATAAAGGAAAAACAAGGTAGTGCATTGATTTAATGTTGTTTCTATTAATAAAACAGAGATGTAAACAACCCCTCTTCCTGACCCTGTATTGAATGGATTTATCCACTCTCAGCCTTAAGCTTGTTCTAATTCACCTAGAGCAACAGCAGTATATTCGTCTTCTCTGGCATGCTGGATACTTGGCTGCGTCCGCCCCCTGTCTGCCCCAGCAAGGCCAGGGTTAACCCTGGGCGTCTCTCCTCCCCGACATGGAAGAGGCCATTGAATGGCTGCCTCCCCCAGTCAGCAAACACATTGGCTGAAGCTGAGGGTGGATCTGGGGCTGGAGCGGCACTCCGGCATGGATCCTCGACTGGAGCTGGATCTGCCTCTCCCTCCCTGCTCTGTTATGTGATGCCGTGGTCACAGCATGTACACACAGAGCAGACAAACGGGAGGGGGAGGGCTGGAGAAGAGCTATGCATTTTTCTCTGTGGGTCAGAGACGACTGTGTGCAGTGGTAGGGTTTACTAGCTCATAGTAAAGAAAATGTCTGAGAGCGACCCCTGCACGAACTATCCCAGAAGGTCGGAGATTATGTTTTTTTTCCTACATTAGTCATTCCCCCTCTCTGCGGTTTTGACCCCCTGTCCCTTTCGTCATTGTTCTTTTCTTTAACCTCATTATCCCACCCCTCCGCTACCCCCTGCCACAACCCCGGTCTGTCCTCACTGCTTTTACTCAGGCAGCACAATGGGCAGCCCTCCTGTGCAGGGTGGGTCCTAGCTGTATCCTCGGCAGTGAGAGCTCATGTGATGTCCTCACAGAGGTGGCATCCCACGAAGGTTAGCATACAGTGCCCCCTTGCACTTTTATGCTTACAGTATGTTCTCAAAAAAGTCTGTGTTCCACTTTTGTGGCTGCTAGGGAACCAGGACAGTTGTCCATCTCTGATTTTTACCCTTTGTTTATAGTAAGTGTAAGTGAAATATCATGAGAATTTTTCAAAATACTCACTAATGCAGAATCTTCATTTGTAGCTTGTTTTTTGACCTAGATCTGCTTCTTGTCCTGACGCTCTTTGGTTCAGTTAGCACATGATATCAGAACTGACAGTATAGTGAGAGACATGGTGAGAGACGGTCATTAACACACAGGGTCATGGACAGGAAACCCAGTCGGAGGTCAGAAATGGCCTAGATATTTTGCTGTTTTTCTCTAGTGGATTTCCATTGGTGTTTTAACATGGATTGCCAGCATAAGATCTTTGTGTTGTTCTCAAAAGGTGCGAGTGGCAGATAAATCTAAAAAAGTTAGATTTGTATCCTTGTAAACATCTGACTGATGTTCTTTACCAGCCAAAGTAGATTCTTAACTAAAATTAACTAAGCCACAGTAAACACTTCCCAAATCATTGTTTAGAGTGGGTAGTATGTGCACTTGGTAAAAAAAGGTCAGCGCCTGGTAAAAGGTGAGTCTCTCAGACAAGCTGCTTTATTAGATCATTACAGGCTACAGGTCAAACCTGACTGCTAATCTAATCACAATTGACACTTAGGCCCTTTCACCAAATGCAGTGTCCCAATAGGGCAAATGAAACCTGACATGAGCCAATGACATATAATGCTCAGCCTATTAGCAATTAAGGTTGTTTCCATGGCACTGCAGACCCCCGCAGATGCTTGTTCCCTCATGGATGATTGGTGTGCAATCAGTGCTCGTCCAATTACATGTTTGCATGCAGATTACGGCTGGAGCTTGTCTGATTGTGTTCTTGAATGCTAATTGTTCGTCTGATAATGTGCTTTCATGCTAATTGAGTTGAAATGTTGAGAAGACCTCTTGGCTGAGCAGTGACATTTTTAGTATAGTATAACCATGACCAACATTAGGGCTGGGTTACCACTACCAGTACCCTTAATTTGATACAGATACCAATAGAGCACTTAATTTGATACCTTTTTCTTTTACTGCATTCGATACCCATCACCTTAATGGAGGCATTCAGTTGCGTAAAATGCTCCACCACCCCTCCCATCCAAATGATTTACATGGAATACATTACACGCACCAACTCCGTCATATACTGCACTTGAATCGCACATTGTATGAAATCATGCTTGATGAAAGAAATTCTCAACATTCAAGATTTTTGGCTTCGTTGATTTAATCGACAGATCTGTAAAAGCTTGACAAAGACAAAAAATCATGAAAAAGCAACACTACAAACCTAGTGCTGACCAGAGATGTGCCCGTAGGTTTCTTGGAAAATAAGTTACCCAGAATTTCAAGATATAAGAGAGATAATAAGGGAATTTAAAAATTGGTTAGTTGACCAAAGATAAATTACCAATAATAATGTAATCTAATAAGATGATATAAAAAAAGTAAGTATCAGAGTCATCAATCCATCAACCAGTTCACTGATGTTGTGCTTTATTTCTGACATTTGTTTCATCTTAACTTTGAGGATCAAAAGTTTTTCAGTTGCAGGTTTGTACTCCTTCTGATGGCAGTGCATCGTTTCCATTTTCTCTTTGGGGGACCGCACATTAAAAGGGAAACAAGGAACCACAAGCCTAGCTCAAAACACCTGTTTATAGTTCATACAGCCATGTTCATGTGTGTGTACTTACACACCAAACATGCATGTGGTTCCCTCGCTGCTCTCAGATCAGAGCGAACCACCAATTGGTGGCCATTTCGACCACAGGGTTTTGCTCTCTCTGCCCCTTCTTGTTTCCACGTTTTGTGAGCCATTAAATGCTAGACGGAGTGACTGAGACAGAGAAATATCCCTGCCTACATGCAACCGCGTGCTGTTTTTGTTTTTATTTTATTTTGCTTCTGCAGGGTATTTGCATGTTTTTGTGAACTGTTCTCCCACTCATCTCTAAATGCCATCAAAACCAGGAGTAGTTATAAACACAATCTTCACTAGTGGGGGCCAAAATAAAAACATGACTGAGACCTCGTGTCAAACCTGACATTAACCACCTCTTTCTTTCTCCCCTCCCCTTCTGCCTTTCCTCAGTGTGCTTGGACAACTGTAAGCATGGTGCATGTAGCCTTCAGGGCCAGTGCTGCCATGACCAGTGCCTGGGCGGCTGTTCTGAGCCGGGTAATTCAAGTAGCTGTGTGGCCTGCAGGAACCTCCAGCATGGGAACACTTGTGTGGAAAAGTGTCCTCCTGGATACTACGTCTTCAGGGGCTGGCGCTGCGTCAGCTTCTCCTTCTGCCAGGTCGGTAATGACTGGAATTCATAAGGTTAATTCTTATAATAGGAAGCACCAATGTACACACAGTAAACTACATACACTGGTGTTAATATGTGCGTTCTCCTTGTATTTAAATCTAGGAGCTCCACAACCAGTGTAAGCTGACAAAGAAGCTGAACCAGGACCGGGAGTCAGGCTGCAACGAATACGTCATCCACGATGGGGCCTGTATTCCAGAGTGTCCTTCTGGATACACCACTATCAACTCCACTACGTACGTCTGGCTCCCTCCTCTACACACACACACACACATTCACCTTTCACACCACCATAAACACTCCAGTGTTATTGATGGAGGCCTTCATTACATGATCGGAGATGTAACTGTCACCCACAACAAATCATCCCACTTCAGCAGAACAAGTGCTTTGTGGTCACACAACACACTCAATAACATTCACACACAAGAGGTGATGGTGTCTGGAAGTTGATCAAACAAGAAGGCAGGAGTATTTTTCCACTATGGAAAGTCTTCTCTCCTCTAGAGAAGCAGCATAGCCGCTGAGGGCAAATTGCGTTTGTAGAGGAACAAAGAAAAAAGGCAAAACATCACCTGCTTCTCTGTGAAACATAAACAGTGCTGTTTAGCTGTTAAAACATGCAGGAAAATGATTCATGATCAATAAAATGTCAAGCAGTAGCCCATGAGAAAGACAATATTCTTATAATTTTGTATTCACCTTTTGCTGCCTGTCCATTTTTTCACCTCCAGTTCAAACACTATAAGTATTAATTCTAACTGTTATCAAGTTTCTAGCTTTAAGCGTTTCTTGCCTGAAAAAATATCAAAACCTGTTTTAAGCTTGAAAGCATGCTTTTGGCAATTAAAGGATGATCAAACTAGAGCTGTAGTTTAACACAGACACACGCACAATTAAAAGTTCATTGCTCTTAAAAAAGGGTGAACTTGAAATGACTTGAATTTAATTTATCCCGATTTCTTCTGGGAAAATATATCATCCAACAAAATATAGTTATCATGACAGGCCTAATTCAGATGTGATTTTTGGCCAGCCATTACATGCTTCTTTAAAAAATGTAAATACAAACTGCGGGTAATAATTCACAGTAATTACTTCTCAACCCTCAGATTGTGAAAACTCCTGAATAAGCTGAGCTGATAGCTCTAATGCCACTGAAGTTAGTTAGCAGCACCAAATAAAAAGTTGCCATATAGGCATGAGACTACATAATGTTTTATGCAAATAAGTCCTCTAATCTCAATTGCTGTAAATGAGTCCCTGGTGTTTTCACAGCCTCCATCCCATTCTGTTCTCAGTGATTACACAGCTGCATCAAGTCAAAGCCTTCTCAAACTCACATCAGTTTATAGAAGTTTTGTACACAACCTCATATGCAGATTAAATGCATTAACTTAATTTACTCAAACTGGATTTTGTGTTGAATACAAAAATGAGCTCTTATCAGCATGGAGCAACATTTCTAGTCATGCTAAAGTGTTGATTATTTTGGAAACAGCATACAAGGGCGCACAAGTGATGTGTCTGGGTCTTTATGCTCCCAATAGCCAATTATTTTCCTATTGGAAGGATTATTCAGTAGGAACCTGAGCTCAACTTTGTCTGGGACCTGTTTACTTAGTCTGGTTGAGTGGTTCGCATGAGATTATTTCATGAGAAAGAAAAGCAAATTAGTAATAAGAATTGTTGGTTGATAATCAGGATTTGGTGGATGTATTTAAAACCAGTTAGGTTAACAAGCATGTGCACTGACAGGGACACTGCCTTTCTTGGCTGGATGAGGAATGCCCTCTGTAGTAGCAGTATAGCTCAGTGTTTGATGCTGCTAAAAGTACACCGATGAAAGATCAAATGTTAGGCATTTGTCCTTAAGCACACCGAACCTCTTATCTTATTGAAAATTCCCTCTGGATAAAAGTGTCAGCCAGTAGGTGAACGTGAAAACAACATCAGAAACTGTCTCTCCAGGTCCTGTTTAGCACACAGCTTTGTCCGCATGTGCAACAAGCAAGGGCGTGACGATCTTAAGCATTCTTACTCATAGTAAACGAGGGTAGAGGAACATCACCCGCTTCCCCATTTAGCATCAGTAGCTGTTGCTAAATGACAAGGAATCGTATTTGTTTGAAACCGCTCCTGCTTTCAAAACACATAAATAGGTGTAGGCAATACAGGGGTGTCCTAAAAGTAAAACCAGGAAATAAGTTCTGTGGCTAACACAAGTTTAAGATAAGATTAATCTTGTTCTGTCCCAAATTTTAAGCTTTTATGTGTCGTAAAAAAGGAGGTTGCTAACAAGTGGCTAATTGAAACTACAGAGGTTGTTGTGGACATGAAACGTCATCGTCATCTTGGTGGTTCATCATCTTGCTAAACAAAACAGTTTGTCAGCTTATTTTCTCTAACAATCCAAAATACAGTGGAAAAATGTAATTGGCTTTTCGTGAAGGGAACCAGGGTGATGCCTACTTCTGGGTTGGCCAATGAAAATATGTCATCCCTGCAGCACTGTATAATAAAACATTTCCCAGTAGAAATGTGATGGATGTAACACGTCTGTTGTCTGTTTATGGTTAAGCGAATCTGAATAGAAGGAAAAGAGCTTCCATTTAATTTAAAAATATATTTATATGCCAAGACACCTACCAATAAGTAGTCGTCTTGTGTTTTTAAGCTGTGACAGAAGTCTTTACTGAGCAGGAGACCACTTTTTGTTGGCGTAAAGACAGACAGAGACATTAATGGAGTGTGGAGAAGGAAGAAAGACAGAGTGGGTGAAAAGGAAGCACAGAAAGGAGAGTTTCTCTGAGTTTGTTCTAATAAGAGCAGGTTATGTGCTGGAGATGTCTGCATCGCCTGAAGCCGCAGGTGGCTGGATGATTGATGGTGTTTGTGTGTTTCTGGCATACCTGTGTAGGTGCGTGTTTTTGCGTGTATAAATGTGTATGTGCGTGCGCGTACATGCATTTGAGTGTTTGTGTGTGCCGAACGTGTTTGTGACTACATTAGCTCGTTCCCAGTAAAGCGTTTGGTCGGGGTTACTTTTTCCAGGTGCAGGCTGGGGGGAAATGTCCACTGTGTCCAGATAGAGAGAGGTTTATATATAGAGAGAGATATATTTATTAGGTAAATAAGACACGCTCACATGCAGAGCTTTAGTACACCCAGCGGAAATGGTAAGGACATTTTCAGCCAAACATCTCCAAAATGTATCTTGTGTGTATATGTGTAAGTGTGTGTTTGTGTTGTGTGTGTGTGGAGAGAGATTGACTTTCCCCTGCATGCTGCCAGCCTGCAGGGATTATCAGGTGCTTAGACAGAAAAGAACATTGCTTTAAGTCTCAGTCATACACCCTGAGGCATAAGGCAGAATGGCATCCTTTGTGTGTGTTTGTTTGTGTATAGATGTATGTGTGTATGTGTGCACATTATGTGATAAACAGAACTTTTTCTTCTTCATTGGTATTCTGACGCAGTTGCAGCATCAGGGCCTCTGTGCGTCTGTTTTGCTGCTACGCTTTTGGTTATAGCAAGAACAAGCGTCATCACAGTGGCTTAGCCTGGCAGAAGCTGCACCCAGACAGACACACACACGCGCCCAGACAGACAACACACATTGTGCACATGAGCACGCACACATACACAGCAATGAGGATTGACAAGGAGTTGGGAAAAAGATTTGCATGATAGCTTTTCTGTTATATCAATAAACAGCAAAGTCCTACCTTCCCTTTGGCGTCTATGTGGTAGTTTTATGCAAATTGTAGTTTATGTAATGTTTTAATGTTTGTCTGGATGTTTGGTATTAGTATGCAAATAACAATGACAAAAACATTTTGATGAACACGATGTCACAATAAGATAAAAACTGCTATAATTCAGACACAGAGTCTGTTCGGGTGAACAGTTTCAGATGTCTTTGAACCATTTCATGATAATACATGCTTTTACATACAAATCCCTGAATCATAAATGCACATTTTTTCTCTTATCTTTCCCTAGATGTTGGCTGTTTACTTAATTTAGATGTATTTTCTCTGTTTTTGTCTGTGTCTGCTTTTCTCTCTCTAGAAAGGTAGCTGTGTTCTCTTGACATTTGGCTGTCACTAAAATCTACTGAAAATAGTTTGCTCATCTTTCCTGGACACTGAGACGGCACAGTAGTAGAGCAGTGAGTGAGTGTGTATGTGTAGGAGAGTGAGCGAGTGCACTTGGTCTGGTTCCGCCAGGCCTGGGCCCAAACCCAAACCCCAGCGTCAGCTGCGGCCTCAGTTGTAGATGGTTCTAGCAGACCCTGGAGCCCGAGTCACAGAGTTCAGCCGGACAGATAAACACTGTCCCTTTAAGAGCTGCTGTTGGACCCAGCCTGTCTGCCTGTGTGTCTGTGTTTTTCAGTACAACGGCCCAAAACATTCTGTCTTTCTACACTGCAACTAGAGCATTACTTTTGAGAAGCTGAATATACAATTTTCCATGTGGGAGAAAGAGAGAGAAACACAAAATATCCTCTTTTCTTCTCTCACTGTTGTTGTGAGACATCATTGCAGTTTGTTTCCACTCACCCAGAAGTCATAGAAGGGAAACAATGATTTGGCCTCTGATTAATGTAAATTATTAAGAGCTTGATAAGATGGAAACTAGGAGACGTCAGGTGTGTAATGGGTCATTTGGCTCTCTCAGGGTGGATAGGAAAAGCCTGACAACGACCAAAACAACCCCCCTCGGACTCTGTGTTTCATGTCACCATGGTGTATGGCGTCTATAGCACGGCCTCGCTGTTTAGGGGGAAAGTAGGGGCAAGATTTGGGAGAGACTATGTGTTCTTGTGTGTGTGTGCTTCCTGGAGAGGGGGATTATTATAAGAGTTGCATAAACATAGAATTAAGTCAGGGTGAGCTTACAAATGGGAGTTCATGCAGAGCTTGCATGGTCCCCGCAGTGAACAACAGCATCCTTTGTTAGCTCTTCCACAGGCACAGGGGCTGCTTTAGAAAGGTGGCTGTTAAGGCTGCTGTTTGATGTCATTGTCTCTTCTACTTTGAGTTTTGAAACCCTGATTGAACCGCTTCAAAATCCATTCTAGTAAACCACTGTCATCCCATGCCCTTCTTTGATTTGTGGATGTATTTTCTAAGAAAAACAGATCATTTTGACTCAACTTCACCTCATATCAGAGCAAAAAAAAAAAAGAAAAATGCTGCTGAGGAAGCTATCACTCTGTGGTCTTAGGAGCGATATTTTGAGGTTTTGTCGCCAACCAACCAAAAAGCAGCATTGAAGTTTACGTACAAGGCAGACCTTTGTGGTTATGGATGTCAAGGCTGCATGTGGAATTAAAGAGAGGGATTATGTTCTTTCAAGAGGACTTCAAAAAAAGTGCTCATTTGTGAATGAAGCATCGGGTCCCTTTTCTCTGTGTGGCGTGTACCCGGCTGCTCACTAGACAAGGCCTGCCTTTTGTGAATGAGTTTCCTGAAAGGCAGCACTATCAAGGCCTCATTGCTCAGTGTATGTGTGTGTATGTGATTATTACGAGCATGTTTGCAGGGAGAGGACGCCACTCATAGAGCTGAGAGAGAGAAACAGAGGAATGCCTGTTGGGAACTGCAGCTGGTGTTTCAGTCATGTTGTTTTTGTTGTCTGTGATAGTGCTCTATGTGTGCATTCGTGTGTGTGTATGCATTGCATGTGTGACAGAAATAATTGAAGCAAAGGATGAGGAAGCTCTCTCCTCCATCCCCCAGTGCTAATAAAAATGAAGGAGGCTCAGATGTGGATGAGAGATTGCGTAATCTAATTCCACTCCTAAAAGCCTATGGATTCATTATGGGACTTATCAAATTAATTGAGAGAATTATACAGATTCACCTCTGAATACATCAGCTCATTCATTAAATTGCTAGGCTCGGTTAGATTGTCTCTCATTTGAGATGATCAGTGTGAGAAGCCTTACATTCACTATTGTTCATATTAAGTTACTTTTAGCACACATTTCCTTCATCTTTCTGCCTCTTTGGTTGTTAGAAAGTGTTTGTTTTGATTTATTTATTTGAAGTATATATATATTTGATCGTCTACACTGCCTTTACTGACACCAATTGCATGTAGTGTTGAAGACTTTTTATACAAACTACCATTTAGAAATGGCTTCAACTATAATAGGGCCTTCTGTTTTCATCCTGTTATGGGTTGTTGTAACTGATAATAATGATGATAGCATGTGCCGTGAAACTGTGAAACCATGATATTTCTAGAGCTGGTTATCGTATCGCAAAAATCTCATACCATTGCAACCCTAATTGCATGTCTGTCCATCCAAAAAAATATAGTCTATGCAGTATTTTTCCAAGTCCCCACAACTGTTACCAATTTTGGAAAAAAAATTGGGGCTCCACATGCTATACATAGTGAGCTATTTACATTTTTACAACCTCTGTGTCTTGTCCTCTCCTCTCTGCTCTGTGTAAACAGCCTGCAGTTCAGTCGATGTTTCACTGAATGTTTGTCATGGTGTTTTCAGGACCTGAATAGTAATAACATTTTATTTTTGGCTAAACTTTGAATGATTCCTGTAAATTAAAGTGATTGTGATGCAATATCACTATTTTAAGTTTAGATTTGGTGATTTTTTCTGATGACAGTGTTCATTACACGTGATACGTTCAAGGACTGTCGCCAATGGGAAACTCTGAAGTGCTGTTTTTACAGATTCTAGCTGTGATAAAGTGTCATTTAAAAAAAACAGAAAACAAGCTTTTTAAACCTGTTGGTGCATTATGGAGTCCAAAAGGTTAATTAGCATATTTATTGTATTTGCTTAATGTGGAAGGCAGAGAACAGCCCAAAATATTAGAAACAAGAAGGAAATACAAGAATGAGTGCATCACAAATCAAATTATGAAACCAGATAGCTCCTCGCGTATAAAATGTAGAATAGATTCCAGTAAGTAGAAGAAATGTATACAGTTAAATTCCACTAAACAGATTGAGCCTTGTTGTTTAAAAATGCCATATCATCCTCTGTCCCATCCCACACCACACCAGTACGTCACTGAACATTCCTGCCTCATACCATTCAATCCTACATCATTCCACTTCTGATATGTGCACACAGAAACATTCATGGTATGTTTAATTTTCCACTTAAGGCCATACTCTTCAATATAACTGTGATGCCTGCAAGCTTCCTGACGCTTGGCTTGGCGTGTTAGAAATGATTGTGACATCAGTTGTCAGCTGTTATGAACACTGCATCCTCGGTTGTTGTGTGGCTTTGGAATGTATCGAGCACAATGATCTCATTGTGATTAAATGCATATAATGTTCTTGCTGTATTGATCTGCATCAGTAAAGTTCTCTGCCCACAGTATCAGTCAGTAATTACTGCATTTACACACAAATTTGTATGTGTGTTTTGACGGCCCTAATCTGTGTGCACATCCCTCTATCTCTGCGCAGGTTGACCTGTTCGCCATGTGCAGGCCTGTGTCCTAAACTGTGCGTGGGAAATAAGACGATCGACTCTGTAACATCAGCCCAGGCTTTGAGAGGCTGCACTGTTATCCACGGCAATTTGATCATCAAGATTCAAGGAGGAAGTGAGTACTACTACATCTCCCCACCTGCAGGGCCTCCTGCAGAGGTTCTTATTCACACAGTATCAGGACTTCTAGCCACACAATTTATCTGGATGGAAATGTGTGTGTTTGTCTGAGTGTTTTCTGCCATCCCCGACTGCCTATCTAAAAGAACAAATATCCATCTCCCTGCAGATAACATTGCGGCTGAGTTGGAGGCGAGTCTGGGCCAGCTTGAGGAAATCACAGGCTACCTGACTGTTCGTAGAGCCTACGCCCTGGTGTCCCTCTCCTTTCTCCGCAAACTGCGCATCATTAGGGGAGACCATCTTGAGGGAGAGTAAGTGTCCTCTCCTCACCTCTCCTCCCCTCTCCTCTACATTTAAGTAAACATGTTTAATTTCTTAATCTGTCTTCCCTCTGTCTCTCCTAGTTTCTTCGCCTTCTATGCGCTGGACAACCAGAATTTGCGTGAGCTGTGGGATTGGTCAAAGCACAACCTGACCATCCAGCGTGGTCGTATGTTCTTCCACTACAACTCCAAACTTTGCATGTCTGAAATCAGAAAGATGGAGGAGGTAACGGGAACCAAGGAGCGCAACCAAAAGAATGACATCGCTGTACGCACCAACGGGGACCAGGCCTCTTGTAAGATATCCGCAGTGTCAGACGCACACACTATTTATTACCCTAGGAGAACAGTGACATATTCTCTCATGTGTGTACAAAAGCAATATTTAAAAAGACACATAAATAGCAACTTTTTAGCTTCTTAAAGCTAACATTAGCCAGCTCAGCTAACTTTGCTTCTCCAGCAAAAATGTTAGCTTTATTCACTGGGGTCACATAAACAGTAGTTCCTGCGAATCTATAACACTATAATACTCAATAGATCTTTAACATCTTGTTTCTTTCAAATGACTCTTAATGCCTAAGTATGGCAAAATTTGGCTTTTAAAAAGTGTAAAATCGACACCATGCTGTGGTGTGGCTTGGGATCCGCCATTACCGCTCCGCTGCTGTTTGCTCTGTTTAGCGTTTAAGGCTGAGAGAACTAGTAGCCACCTAATATTTGCTCAATGCATTGTAGTGTACTGTTACACTGGAACATGCTGCTAATGTTGTCAATAAATGAACTGCAGAGCTGCTTGAACTAATGATAGGAGGCAGGTGTTGAATGAAATAAAATACTGTACCCACAGTATATAGACAGCTTAGACAGGAAGAAAAGAAAACACACACCTTTCCAACATGATGTGCATTTTGTAAGTGTAAGCTTTATGTTTTGACATATGAAATATTTAAGAAAATGCAGAGCTGTTTGTGCAGAAATGCTGCATACATCTTTGCTTTGAACCATCATGGTGTGATTGTTCCAAAGGCATGTGTTGAGCCTCGTCTGTTTCATCCCTCAGGTGAGACCAAGCTGCTGAAATTCACCGTGATGAAGACAACATCAAATATGATTATGCTGAAGTGGGAGCCCTTTTGGCCGTTGGACTTCAGAGACTTGTTGGGCTTTATGGTTCTCTACAAAGAGGCGTAAGTATCTGACAAACATCCTGGGACAACAACATTTATTACAAAATAAAATGACCATCACAAGTTGTCTTGCTTTACCTCAGTGCTGCCTTTGAAACTGTAAATGAAAGGGGGGATCAAAGCATGAGATTCAGTTGGTCCTGCTGGTCCTGTTAACTGTTTTTCAGTGGTTTTAGATTTGCAGTAACTAACATCTTCTCAGGGGTTGCTTTGCCACTAATGCCTACATATCCGATCATATATCATATGCAGCTGATGGTTTTAGTTCTTTAAGCAAGCTTGGAAACTGCATCAGCATCATCTACTGCAAGTAACTGTGTTGCAGCTGAATAAGGAGAGGGGTTGTTCAAAGGAGAGAGATGTAGAGAGATGCATTCACACTAAGAATCACTCTCTTGTCAGCCTCTTGAGTAGAGAGAACAGGAGTTATTTTTTACTCAACTTTTAGCATCATGTCAGTAGTTTAACCAGGACGGCTTTTGCTCACTTGAAAAGAATATCTAGAGTTGACTCTGAGAGACTGTTGGTACTTGTTACGGTTAATTTGTAGTTGTTGATCCCTGTTGTCTGATCTCTTCCTTTTTTATCTGCTCCAGGCCATATAGGAATGTGACAGAGTTTGACGGACAGGACGCATGTGGCTCTAACAGTTGGGCAATAGCTGATGTTGATCCTCCATCCCGTTCAACGGACAGCAAGAAGGCGGATGATCCGGGGCACCTGATTCGACCATTGAAGCCTTGGACCCAGTACGCAATTATGGTCAAAACTCAGCTGTCTGCATCTGACGAGCACCAGGTTCATGGAGCCAAGAGCGAGATCATCTACGTCCGCACTAATGCCTCCAGTGAGTTACCATACTTTAAAAAACCTTCTTAACTTGCGTGTGTTTTGTTTTTCACTGACTGTAGAAAATATTTGACTGTAAAATTGTTTGCATATTTTCAACCCTGAATTGTTAACATGTATGTTTGCTTGATAGCAGTCATCCCTACTAACCACATTTCCTTTGGAAAAATATCACTATAGCAATAATTTAATCCTTAATTGTGGTGATGACAGAAATCCAGTAATTACATTACAAAATAATTTACCAGTTAAGTCTGCTCACTTTTATTGAATTGGACGTGTTGCCAGATTGAGGGAGTGAGGAATGCATGAAAGTTTTTTTCGTGTAGGACTGAAGTCGGTCTGAGTGCAGTTTAAGTGCACATCACTAATGCAGTCCTGACTGTTGTCTTCCTCCACCCCCCTCAGAGCCCTCTGTGCCTCTGGACCCCATCTCTTCCTCCAACTCCTCCTCTCAGATCATCCTGAAGTGGAAGCCTCCCACCAGTCCCAACGGCAACATCACCCACTACCGCGTCATCTGTCGTAAGCAGCCCGAGGACAGCGACCTCACCAGGTTCGACTACTGCCTACAAGGTCAGAATGCCCAGGAAACGGTTTGAGACCTCACTTTACATTTGCTTGTCTTGGATTTTCCTCTTACGCCTGCTTCTCCTGCTCAGGAATGAAGCTGCCGTCTCGTACCCCAACCCACCTGGACAGCGAGGTTGAGCAGAAGTGGAATCAGACGGATGAGCCCACCTCAGGGGGCAAGTGCTGCGCCTGCCCCAAGACAGACAACCAGCTAAAGAAGGAGCAGGAGGAGATAGAGTACCGCAAGACCTTCGAGAACTACCTCCACAACGAAGTGTTTGAGAGCAGGTACACGTCCCACGCTGAAATAACTTATTACTGCTTTCTGCTCCTCTAGGTGCCAAAAAATACATTTGGCCTTGATGTACTTTGATAGCTGAGCCATCTCTTCGGCCAACAGCCATTTTTAGACCAGAGAAACTTTTCATTGTTCTAAGAACCCCCTTTTTTGTGTCTAGGAATAAACAGAGTTCTTAGAAAGTTTTTAAGCTCCTATTTCGGAGTAGTTGCCCTTTCGGCACAAGAGGAACCGTGACTGGCAAGTGTAAGGTGATTGGTCCAGAGACGGGCTGAACTAACATCCTTTTTAATAGCACGACAAGTTAAAAAAGCCCTGGGAAACTTTTTTCTCATCACAGTGGCAAAACAAAAGTCAAGCACTGTACAGCAGCTTTTAATTAACTTTATGCTTATTTAAAAAGCTTGTTTCCAGTAAAAATTCAGACCAACAGGAGCTGCCTGTGTTGTTAGTTGGTGCTTGTGGCAGTGCAGCAGCAACACTGGAGCCCCTTTATCCAGCCAGACTCCATCACTCCTCCTCCCTTTGTCCTGGACACCATGATGTACGTCTCAAAACAGCTCACTGCCAACACTGTCTCGACCATCCCTGTGTGTGTGTGTGTGTGTGTGTGTAGACCCTTGTTTTTGTACAGGGCACTACCGTGGGGGGCTCAGGGTGGGAGGTGCTGATTGTCTGGGCCACGATGCCCCTACCCTCTCCCCTGACACACACACACACACACAGTCTCTCCCTCAGCTTCCCTAGGGGAGTGATTACTGTGCCCATTATCATTCATGCCAGTCAGGGGTGCAGTCATGCAGACTGCCATTTGGACGCACACAAACACTCAAACTCAAACACACCTCAGCTGGATTTTGGACCCATGCTGTTGAATCGGCCAAGGTCAGCTCCATACGCTGAAGAACACAAGGAACTCCTCGTGCCCTCTGTTTCCGTCATGCAAGGGGATGCAGGAAGCTTCTTCTTTTTGTTTTGTTTTTCTCCCTGAGCAAGAATTAGTTCAACATGAACAATGAAGGAGAGGCTTCACTGCAGCAGCTTGTGATGAAGTGAGCTACTCAAGGACACTTATTGGTGGTCATTTTCATAGCAAGAAAGATAGTTTTCTAATTCTAAGACAGTGATTCTTCTTCAGGTTTTCTGTGTCTTAGTTAGTTTAACACTCTGAACCTCAAAAACAGCTAGTGGTTTTGAAGATTCAAGTTTTCTTGAAAAAATCCTGGCAAAGAATTACACCACTTGCCATTGACGCAAATTCTAGAAGCTGAGATTTCATCAAAATCTATTTATTCTACGTGTCTCTTTTAATATTTTGCTAAATATAAACTGTTTGCACCAGATACAAACAAAAGGTTAAATGCTGCGCTCCTCAGTGCAGCTGGGAAAAGCTGATATATGTTGTAAATATCTAAATAATTAAATCTGTAGAGCATGTGGAGCCCCACAAAAGACATTTTTGAGTTCTTCCTACCAGGATTGTGCTGTTTCCATAAAGGTACAGGACTTAAATATTTGAGTGAAAAACAAAGCCACAGTGAGTTAAATGTGACACGTAAAAGCCCTGACACTGCTCGCAGTTCAGAGGGTTCAGTTCATGACCCGTGTTGTGGGCCTACAAAGCAAAGTGGACCTGCTCATTAGTCCCACCCAGTGGTGAGGGCTGGTTACTCCTCCAGCAGGGCAGTAGGTGGTATTTGTGGATAAATGTTATGTAGTCCGACTTGCTAAACGCTGTAAAGGTTAGTGTGGGCAGAGGTCCTCACCATACTCCGGCTCTATTTGCCAGGATCTAATTCACATGAAATTCTTATGACTTTTGTGATAATAATCCATGATTTGTCTGAGAGCCATTTATGTTTGATGACTGCATGCAGACGCTCAAAAAATAACTTCCTTCAGGTTTTCAGTGGCATTTTACTTTTGCTAACTGCTTTACCTGTTCACCTGCCCTGTTTCTCCAGACCATCTCGTCGCCGACGCTCGGTGGGAGTTGCCAATGCCACCATACAATCTCTCTTCCTCACCACAGCTCCCAGTCTGGCATTCCTCTCCACCACAGCATCTCCAGATGACGAAGACGAGGATGAGGAGGGTTCCAAGGTCTCAAACACTTTAGATTTTCTATATTAGATAAGAGATTTTTCAGTCATGTTTCTCCGTTTGCTAGATTTCTAGTTTTAAGATGCACATTTAAAATGAGAAAATTAATACTGATCCCCTGTTGCAAGTTTCTCAAAATCAGCAGAAACATTATTTTCCACAGACCTGATCATTGCTACCAAATATTCATTCATTTTGAAAATTTTAACCATTTAAATACCAGTTTGCTTACTTAATTGCACTGTTGTTTTGGGAAAAAACGTATTTTCTGGAAATGAAGTGCCATACAGTATGCACAGAAAATATGAATTACTAACGCGGTTGGAGTAATTCCATCTCTCTCGTCTTTTCTGCTCAGGTGGAGCTGAAGGCGTTCTCGAAGGAGTCAATGGTCATTTCCAACCTGCATCACTTTACTAGTTATAAGATCGAGATCATGGCCTGCAACCATCCAACAGACCTCAAACGCTGCAGCATGGCTACCTACGTCAGCGCTCGAACTATGCCCGAGGGTAAGAACAAAAACAAAACTCAAGTTTATACACCTTTAGTTACCAGTTTATTAGTCACAACTATAGTTTCTAGAGGCAGTCAGAGGCAAAAGTGGCCAACTAAGAACGATGTAGAAAAGCAGCACTTTATGCTGCACATGTAAAGTGTTGTGTGTGTGTGGAACCCACAGAGAAAGCAGACGACATCCCAGGCCCTGTGACCCATGAGATAGTGACAGCCGAGCCTCCCGATGTGCTGATTAAATGGAATTCACCTCGCTCCCCTAACGGACTCATCATCCTGTACGAGGTGTTCTACAGGAAGGTTGGAGACACAGAGGTCAGTATCAACCATAATTAACTTAAACTGTTTTGTAAATATGAAATAATGTTCGCAGGATAAATTTGGTATTAAATAAATGCTCACCGTTTCTAAAAGTGCACCCAGAACCAAACACGTCTCTGCCACTGTCAAAAAATAAACAAAAACGCTGGTTATTCAGTTGTGATACTTACACCTGGCTTGCATATCCCCAAGGTGCACATAATGATATGCATGCCTCCCCATCGATTAAAGAGATTGGTTACTACGTTTGTACCGTCATGAGCCCTGCCAATCTGAATCAGTGTTTTTTGTCTTATAGCATGGCATTAGATTTATTTGCTTCTGATCCATCTTGCAGCACGTGAAAAGCGCCACATGGACACATTAGACATGATTTTCACTGGAGGGGTTCTTTAAATATAATAGGCTGAGAAAATAGTTTGTGAAAGTAAATGGTTTGTGTAAACAGTTGGTTATTGATAAAAGTCTCACCATAAAAGAGACTTTGAGAATCACTGGATTAATTGGCAATTTCACGAAGAAACAGGAATATTAAAAAACTTTAGCCTGCAGCTAACCTGAAAGAGAGGACACACAATCGGCATCCTGCGAGTCACACGACCAAACTTTTTACATCGTGAGGATGCAGAAACAAGTCAAGGGAAAGATGTTTCTTAATCTGAAGGACACAGAAGTGAGAGAGGGAAAGAGGCAGCCGGAATTATCTTGATATGCAGATATGCAGACAGGTGCACAAGAAAACATGAAGGTAAGAAGAAATGCAGAGAGAAGCGGGAGTGATCTGGGAAGACTCTAGGGAGCGGAGGCAGGCAGGAAAGGTTTATACTCGAATCCTGTCTGTTCCTTATATGGAGAGAGGAACAAAGAAAATATTTGTTTACAAACTCCCAATGCTTCCACTGTGTGTTGACATTTTCTGCAGCGTGTGTTTGTATGTTATTATTTCTGTGTGTGTGTGT